>JAQQZX010000010.1:354276-369276 GCA_030068355.1 Notoglanidium maculatum
TGGTGCAAAGTCAACAACCTGTCTCTGAACGTGGACAAAACCAAAGAGATGATTGTTGATTTCAGAAGAGCATGGAGTGACCTCTCCCCACTCAACATCTCTACTTCCTGCGAAGGCTGAGGAAAGCCCATCTCCCACCACCCATCCTCACCATCTTCTAAAGAGGGACTATTGAGAGCATTCTGAGCAGCTGCATCACTGTCTGGTATGGTAACTGCACCATATTGGACCGCAAGTCCCTACAGCAGATAGTGAGAACAACTGAAAAGATCATTCACCACACACACTGCATCCACAAAGCCACCAGCATTGTGAATGACCCCACACACTCTTCACATACACTCTTTACCCTCCTGCCATCTGGCAAGAGGTACCAAAGTATTTGGGCCCTCACTTCCAGACTGTGTAGCAGTTTCTTCCTACAAGCCAACAGACTCCTTAATACTCAGGGACTATGAATACATTCAACTATCTCTGCAATTTTTGCACATGTTTGTCACTGTTTGTAATTTACAGGACTTACACAACACAATACATCACTGCACCTTAAGTCACTAGGACCATCTACTGGTCAATGCTGCACTGTCTCTGTGTCTCACTGTCTCTGTGTCTCACTGTCTTTTTGCCCTTTACTGCACTGTCCTCTGATGTCTGCACAGTCTGCAATGTTTGCACAAGTTTTCACACATGCACTTTATGTTGTCTTCTGTTGCACATGTGCACTTTTGTAATTCTGTGTTGTCCTATATGTAGCACCTTGGTCCTGGAGGAGCGTTGCTTCGTTTCACTGTGTACTGTATCATCTGTATATGGCTGAAATGACACTAAAAGCCACTTGACTTGACTTCACTTGAACATTTAACACTGGATTTCAACTTTAACATCAGTTGCGTGATTGTTTAGTAGTCTGGACACAGACCCTCACCTGTTAGGTTCTCATGTTACAGTAAGATTGTGTAAAGGCCCCCTTTACAAAACATTACCTTTATCCTGAATTTAATTTAAATCATTAGACAATCTATTAGACAATATTTTTTTGAAAAATATGTTCATATACATAGATTCTAACATACCGTCCAATTCCCATCCTCTGTTCGGCTTTCCCAGCAGCCCATGTCACAGTACACCTGTACAGGTGTATCCCCTGCAGGGTAGATTGTGTACACTTCACTGAGTGTGTGACCATTAGCATAGACATCAGAGCAGTCTGTTGGAAACAATTCCTGGGAAAAAGGAATACTCCCGGCCAGCAGGGGGAGCAGGAGAGCCCAGAACATAGAAAGCACAGTGCCCTGGCCAAAAGACAAACAAGCTAAGAGAGACACAGGAGTAATCTGTTTAAGGAATAAAAACATGCTGTTTATTGTATTCATAATTTTGGGGGGGTTTTGCAGGAATAACTTTTCAACTATTGGAGCTCATTTGTCTAGGCCAAGAGTAATTTTACAAAAGATCACCTATATAATAGAAAATGTTTAACAAACTGTTCATGAACTGAAATAAATTTAATGTGTGTAACCATATAATATGTGATAAGCAAGATAAGATTACACTGTAACTTCAACACTCTACAAAAACTCATTTCAGGGAGGAACCGCACTGCCTGCCCCATTAAAAAAAAAAAAGCCAGACTGACTATGTCAGAATAAAATATAGTTTGTTAAGTAATTTTATCTAATCTGTAAACCAAGTTTCGTAGGCTTATATGCAGAATCGGGCATTATTCAACTCAGAGTTGTTTTTATTCTATTTTGCAGACTGGGGATCTTGGGGATCACTAATTGCAAGACTGTAACTAGATTCCTTTTGAGATTATTTCCCATCATGCTCCTGTACACACATTGCTGCTTCCTGTTTGGGGCTGGAAAGAGCTCATCTATCGGTTATCAGACATCCCATGAACAAATGAAACCTGTTAAACTCACCTCATCATGTTGTTTACAGTCATTTAACCCACACTGGCCAGTAGAAAAGCCACAGTTGCAAACACTGAAGTGAGCAACACTGTCATTACTTTTTACCCTTATTAATAATAATTAATAACTTTAGTAATAATTAGCAATTATTACCAAAACAGTCTCTGATACCAAACAGGATGCCCTCTCACTCTCTTGCGATGTCTTTCTCTCTCTCTCACACACACACACACACACACACACTCGCTCTCCCTCGTTCACACGCTTGCTCACAAAAAAATCTATTTCAGTGTTATTGTATATCAGTTGTGGTAGTCAGGGAGCCGCTATCAATATGCGTGAGGTTTCCGGAACTTGCGGGAGAGCTGGGATGTCTGTAACTTACAATCATTTTAAGTTCCTCCAGTAGTTCATGTAAACAACAGCTCGAGTTTGTTGCAGAGATTCAGCTGCTGTACCTAAGAAGATTTAGTGCAACGCAATTAAAGAAATAAAGCCATTCAATATAAAGATGTAACCTTAATTTGTAACATATAAAATCATTCATGTTTTTGCTTTGTTTTAAGGTTTACTCTCCTAAAGAAAACTATGACATTTGACAAATCAATTAATCAGGAATAGGTACATAATCATTTTCTTGACTACACAGACCAAAGATCAATGTGTTTGGATCATGTAAATTAAAACTTAACATCTCACCTGTGCTGCTTCTGGCATCCTATCTGGAGCGTTCACACTCCCACATTTATAAACTCTGCTGGGCTTCCAAACCCCTCCTAATTATTCCATTTATGGAAAATTTCTGAAGGAAGTTCCTGGATCTTGGGCCAAAATTGCATGGACATGTTGGTTCATATACAGTCTTTGATAGGTGTCATGACAGACCTATAGTTGTTTATTGTGTAATACCTCATAAACATATGAATTATTGAGATTAATTATTAACCTTAAACGGTTGAACAAGGCCATTACATGATATATATCTGAATTATAGCAATACTTTGACCTTAAGCAGTTAAATGTGGCCATAACAATAAACTTCCTGTAGATTTTGCATGTCATTTGCACTTCAAAATAATTGACCTGTTGACCCTTTTTGAATATAAATAATGCCACATTGGGATATTTAAGGTATTTAAGGTATAGGAGTATATACGGTATTTTAACAAGCTCTTTAATAGTTAATGCAAAACTATCTAAATCAAGAGTATAATCTCACGCATTGTCTTGCACTATTCAAAAAAATTGAATCAAGAATAAAATGAACTTGAACTAACAGTATTATAATATAATCAGAGTAAATGCCAGCAGTCATCATAATTATATGATATGTAGGACTATTCTTTGTATGTTTTCCTGCACAGCGCACGTGGCAACAAGGCATTCAGTTAACACTGTTTTAGCTAACAAAATGTTACCTAGCAAAACGTGCGTGCTGAACCCAGCCCTGATTTCACTTGTTTCAAGTGTGCCTTCAGCTTGGCTGTAATGAAAGCCTGCAGCCACACCAGCCCTTTGTGAATGAGATTGAAGACCCCTGGTTTATCAGAATACATAAAATATGTTGTTGTAAATTATCGGTTACTTTTCTTCAGATCCATTCTGTACATCTGGTCCTTGTGGCCTTATAAGTGATGTGGTGTGAAACAGCTGGAGTAAAGATACGAGTACTACACTGTCTCTGCCTCACATCTCCCCGTGTTCATGGATGGCTGTTTCAACTGTCAGTCAGATACTAGAAACATAAACACCAGATAAACATGTTAATTATTCTGCTCCTTTGCCCCTGAGCTTGTAAACAAGGCCATAATTTTAAACTCAATGGGTAAAGTTCATAAACACACTTTGCTTTGGCTTGACAAAGCCTGTTAACAATAAACACCTTTAAGCATTTAAAAGGTTAAAATGCTAAAAAAATATAATGCAAAAAGTTTAAATGTTAAAAAGATTCAAATTTACCTGAGACGATTTAGTGCAATATAAATAAATAAATCCTTTAATATAAAGATGTAACCTTAATTTGAACATACGTATATAAACTCCGATACGTTTTTGCTTTGTGGTTTGTTTTAACATTTCGTTCTCCTAAACAAAAGGATGATTTTTGACAAAGAATTCAGGTTTTACAGTATGCAAGCTTGCATAACCAGACAGACCAAGAGCGTAGTGTTTGGATCTTGTAAATTAAAACTAAAAATCTTGCCTGTGCACTTATAAACCCTGTTGGGCTTTCAAACCCTTCCTAATTATTTCATTTATGGAAGATTTTCTAACAGAAGTTCCTGGTTCTCGGGCCAAAATCCCACAGACATATTGGTTCATATACAGTCTTTGATTATGTTTTAACTTTGGATCATGAAAGACCAACTGTTTATTAAATACACGCTCATAAATATTACATCATAACTGATAACTGTTTCAATTATTAATGTATTTTGTCCTTAACTGGTTAAACAATGCCATATTAAACATTAAAACTTCCTTAAAGTAAACCCAAGTAAATCCTCCAAACCCCCACGCCACATGAAGCCATGGCAATATGAACTGCGTACCTGATATACAAAGCAGATCATAAATCTAACTTTGTGTCAGTGGATCGAAAATGCAAGAACATTCCTGGACTACAATAAAAATGCTGAAGTTTGATCCATTGCTGTATGACATTAGGCTTGTGCGATATTAATATTCCCCTGATTGCAATTTACCTTTCATCAAAATTGTTTCTCTAAAGCGCTAATAGCGACACTTGTACATAAACTTGTACATAAACTTGTACATTTCCTCCAACTGCAGTCAGGCACTCCTGGACGTGGATGAATATGGCACTGGTGACAGGGTTACATGGTTGTGTTGTGTTTACACTGTGTGTCTCACTGGAGAGAGCAATGAGACACATTGGTAAAAAGTATATGCACCCCTGACCACCACACCCATATGTGTATAACTTCTCATTCCGATTATTCAGTGATGAACCTTTTAGTCTTAATTTTAGTGTAATTTGGTTGCAGGGGGACACCAAACTGCAGCTTAGACAAATTAAATTAAACATTTTAATCAACTCCATTTTGTAATTGGCAGCATTGAGCTGTAATGATGAATTCACTTTCACTGTCATGGCAACAGTTTCAGTCATCTCTTTAAGTTTAACTTGGTACAGCAGTAACTCGACACCTGAGCTCCATCTGCCCCATCTGGGCCGGTTCTTGTCCCTGTTTGGAAAACCAGCTCAATTTTACAGTTTGACTACTATTTAAAATGTCATATTTACATGTTTGAAGACAAACATTGACACCAGAATGTTTAAGATCCTGTGTTTTATTTTTAACTGCGAAACGAAAGTTGATTGAAACCCTTTTCTTGGTATTCTTGAAACCCATATCCTCTTAATACATCACTTAATACAGGAAAAGTAGTTGGGATCATTTACATTTTGTAATTATGGATCAGTTTTTTTTTTATATCAACATAAATATAGCATGGTTGAATTTTCAGTGTTTTTTAATTAGAGTAATTTTTTTTCTGTGTTTGTGGCTCAATTCCAGTGCATTACAGATCATGTTATACTCTGTGCAGTGAGCTTATGGACTGTGTATGTGCTGCAGGGCGACTCTCTGGTGTCTCTGGTGTGTGTGATTTTCTGGTGTGAGAGAGGGAGAGAGAGAGAGAGAGAGAGAGAGAGAGAGAGAGAGAGAGAGAGAGAGAAACCACCACCACTTCCACCATCAACACCAATGATGTTATATAGAGTAATTCCTCACTATACTACAGATACAGGTCTGATCTTCATAGCAATGTACTTGAGACCGTAATCATAGCCTTTCCAATGTTGCCACACATTTCCAATGGCGTAATGAGTGCCGTCCTGTCCCCACAGGTATATCCCGTTAGGGTTAGCATGGTGGCACTGACTGTACCAAAAGCCCCCGAGGTAGGATTGAGCACAGTTAAAGTCTGCTTTAGAGTCCTGGTCCTTATCAAAGGTGGAGAATTTCTGCTCGTTGTTTGTCGCCATGGAATCACCTGCAGATAACAGAAGCTGTCACTACTGACTCTCTGTGTTAAATGCACTTTATTTGCCTCATCATTACACTTCAGTATTCATCCTCATTGGTCTGTTGTTATCTCCACATCGCTGACTCTCCCTTACCTGCACCTCCATTGATGAAGCCACTAACATGGAGTTTGTAGCCGTCAGCTTCAGAATCTATAGAGAAAGTGGAATACCGAGCGTAAACCGTCACTCCATCAAAGTCCTGCAGGTCCACTTTCAGCTCGTAGTTCCTGTTACGTGTGAGTTGGTAGAGGTTTTCCAATCCTGGAAGTCAAAGGAATATCATATGCTGAAAAGACATTTATGAAAAGTCAGGTTCAAGTGCAAATCTATATAATGCAGTGGCCATTTGTAATATGAGAAAGAAAGAAAGACTGGGTAGAGTAAATGCCTAATTTTTCAAAGTAAAAACTCAATAAAGTGTGTTAATTAGTGTGGCCACATGGGGGAAGCACTGAGACTAAGCATTGGGCATTTTCGGGATCAAATGGTTAAAATAAAAAAAATAGAAATTAACAAAATAAAAAATAAAAAAAACTATAATTGTCACATTGCTGTCTTTGCACTAAAGAAATGTTATAAAATAAGTCAGTATTTAAAAGGGGGATTTTCACTGACTGGTGAAAGTATCAAAAACTGGCAACTCTAGGCGTACACCTGTGAGGATTAATCAAATGTGTGGGTCGACTGTAGAGGTCATGATGAAATCATTTACACTGTATTTAACTAATCTTCACTTAAACACTGTCAAATAGCAGTAGCCTATGTGGCATGTTTATAATGTAAGCCTCCAGAAGGGTCTAGTCAGAACTCATGGCATGTTTGTGTGGATCTGTAATACAGTTATTATTATGGGTTTATTCTTTTTTATGATTTTTGGTTAATCAAATTTGTGAACGTAGTGGGTCTGTGTTTCATATTGTGCCTAATAACCCATGAGTGATCTGTGCTGTAATGTCTCACCCAGCCAGTACTCTCCGTACTTGTTCCCGAACCCTCTCTTGTACTGTTCCCACGGTCTGTAGAAATTCACGCTGCCGTCCATTCTCCTCTGAAACACCTGGTGTAAAGGTAGCACTCAACATTTTAGCTGAATCATAGCCAATAGCATCTGTTTGGAAGCTGATCTGATTGCTTACTCAAAACCACTTATCTAGACTAGATTTAATTTAAATTAAAATACTGTTTGAAATACTAGATTAAATAAAGTGCAGTAGGACAAATGCATCTAAACATACTGTCCAATTCCCATCTTTTGTTAGGCTTTCCAGACATCCCATGTCACAGTACACCTGGACAGATGTTTCCCCAGTAGGGTAGATCGTGTACACACCGCTGAGTGTTTGCCCTTTAGCATAAACATCAGAGCAGTCTGTCGGAAACAGATCCTGAGACCCAGGAGTGCTCCCGACCAGCAGGGGGAGCACACAGAACACAGGCAACACGGTAAACACCATGTCCTAGCAAAAGATGTGTAACAATGACTTTTAAAATAAAAATAAAACATGTTGTGATGTTTACTGCATAAAAAGACATAAAATTGAAAAACTATAGAACACAGCAAACTGAATAAGATTAACTCTAAGAAAAAAAAAAGCTAAATCTAATCAAAATACAGTAATTACACCATGACTTACAATCATTTTAGTCTCCTCTAACCTTTTCAAGAATAATGCTTCAGTTCTAAAGGAGAGCCTGTGGATTTGACCCAAGACCTGTAAATTAAACAACAATTTTGAGAAAACATTAGTTTTACTCACACTTTGCCCATCATATTTATGTTTTAGTTGAAGTTCACAAAGCTGCACAGGTCAGAAACATAAATTATAGATAACAAAACAACATACCTAAAGTGCTTCTTTTGTCTCTTTTTCGGATGTTGGTTCTCCCACACTTTTAAACCCTACTGAACTCTTGAACCCCTCCCTCACCATGTCATGTGTTTGTGTCAAAATGGAAATTCCAGTCATGACGTCACGGAACGGGCCGTGGATTTGTTCAAACCCTAATTGTTTTCTTAATTTTTTAAACATGTTCTGTGGTGCCTATTATAGAATAATAATATAATGTGAACTTGTTATTGTACCTTAAACACAAATTAGGAAATATAAGCATGACGTCAGTTTACCTGTGGAGCGATCCGAAAGCTTGGACTACTAGAACCTATAAACATATGACAGACTTGTGTAATATTGACTCTGCAACAGTTGCAGGATTGTGAAACAGAAGTACGGATGACAGAGTGTGCTCTTGAATAGTTGCAAACAGAAGTTACGTGGACATGAAGGTCATGGCAATATTGGGCTTTCAATTATTTCTTTGAACTATTCTTTTTCTTTTTCTGGGAAAAAAATGATTGTACAACATCTTTATTAAACAAAAACATGAATTTGGCGCACAAGTTTTCATTTATTTTGGGTTTTCTGAAATCCACACAGGGTCAAAATGATCCATACAGCCTTTAATTTAGATTATTAAATCAGTGGTGCTGAAAGTTCCAAAATGTCTTTTATCTTGTCGAAGCCGAGGCCTCTTAACTTCTTGTTAATGATCATGATCAACAGCTGCGAGCTTCTCAGTGCACAACATAAAAAGGGTTTGTTTGATGCATGCAAGTTAATGGGACTTGGAGCAGCTATGCCAAGGTCTGGAAAACCCAAACTGTCCCCCTGAGCTTAGAGGAAACTGGCTCTGATGGTCAGGAACGACCCAGGAACCATCGAAGCACCGGCCTGCCATGAACTGGAAGCTGCTGGAACACCGTCTACAGTCAAGAGAGTTTTACATCTCCATGGACTGAGAGGCTGCCGTCCAAGAAAGAAGCTCCTGCTCCAAAATCCACACCTTCGAGCTCGACTAAAGTTTGCAGCTGAGCACATGGAGAAAGAAAAAGCCTTCTGGAGGAAGTTTTATAGTCAAATGAGACAAAGATTGAGTTGTTTGGCCACAATGAGCAGAGGAACAGAGGAACCCTGTAGCAGTTGTTCAGCGTGGTGGTGGTGGCATCTCGCTCTGGGGCCGTTTTACTGCCTGTGGAACTGCTGCACTGCATAAAGTGGATGGAACCTCAGAATTCTTCAGCAGAACCTCAAACCATCAGCTAGACATGTGAAACTTGGACACAACTGGGTGTCCAACAGGACACGGACACCAAACACACCTCAGAGCTGGTTGTGGATAAAGCAGGCTAACATTAAGCTTAAAACAAGTCCTGACCTCAACCCTGTTGATAATCTGTTCACTGCACTTAAAAGTCATGTCTGAGCAGGAAACACACACGTTTATTTGAACTGCATCATTCTGCCAAGAAGAGGGTCAAATGTCAACCAGAATTCTGCCAGAAGCTTGTTCATGGCCACCAAACGCATGTTCATGGTCAAACTTGGCATTTTTGTCACTGTGTTGATTAAAAAACCCCAAATGAATTAAAACATCTTAAATTTAAACAAATTTTTTAAATTAATTAATTAATATTATACATTTGATCGTTCTGCCACAGAAAGCGAACAGTTCTAATCACTGAAAGTCGAATCCTGCCATGACACTCATGTCCATGTAAACATCTGACTGCAGCTACATGTCCATGTTGAGCATCCCAGTCCAGATGTATCCCCCTGTGCAGTTATAACGTGGCTGTGGGGATGCGTGTTCATGCAGCATGAGGTCAGGTCAGGCGCTGATGTTGGGTGAAGCCTGCAGTGCAATTGGTTTTCCAGTTCATCCCAAAGGTGTTCAGTGGGGTTGAGGTCAGGGTTCTGCGTAGGACACTCGAGTTCTTCCACTCCAACCTTGACAAATTAGGTATTTCATAATTTTATGGAGGGGCCATTCGGTGCTCACTCGGAGGCTACTAGCCTGAGATGGGTTCATTGGTTAGCTGGTTAACCTTGGTATCTATAACTAATGTTCTCTCCACTTAACCAAGCACAAAAGAAAAATATTATTTCAATATGTTCCTGAATATGAAATTACTTATATTCTGTTTAAAATATTTTTATTTTCCTACAGATTTACATACGACCCAAGGAAGCATAGAAATACATACACATTTATATAATTCTGCAAAGTCATTTGGTTAAAAAAATACAATGACAGTGATACCAAGCCACATGAAAAGACAGCATCACATTAAGCTGCTCGTTGCGTCTCATGGGCTTTAAGGCTCTAAGATGCAGGTCGGATCTTCATAGTTATGGACTTGAAACCGTAATCGAAACCTTTCCAATGGTACCACACATTTCCAATGGCAAAGAGAGTGGCGTCACGTCCCCACAGGTAGACCCCGTTAGGGTTAGCGTGGTGACACTTGTGGTACCAAAAAGCCCCGAGGTAGGATTTCGCACAGTTTGCTTCCTCATTAGAGTCCTGATCTTTATCAAAGGTAGAGAATTTCTGCCCATTGCTTAACTCCAGAGAATCACCTGCGCATCAGGAAAAGCTGTCAATTCCAGAATAATTCAAGGAAATTGTATAAATTGGCTCAGAAATTAATATTATCATTACATGGAAGAAATATGTGCATCAGCATTGCCATTCAAATCTGTTTCAGCGGCAATATCACGGGATTAAAATGTTTGCTCGTTCTCACCTGCGCCTCCATTGATAAAGCCACTGACGTGGAGTTTATAACCATCGGCTTCAGATTCCACCGAGAAATATGAATACTGAGCGTAAACTGAAACGCCTTCAAAGTCCTGCAGATCCACCCTCAGCTCGTACTTCCTGCTCCGTGTGAGCTGGTAGAGATTCTCCAGTCCTGTCAGGAGGTGTGCATGACAGACATGACATATAAATCAGTACTCATACCTTCTACGTAAATTCCTACGCTCAACTTGTTTACGTTCTCAACTATTACTATGCAAAATGCAGTAAATCATTTATTTTGTATACTTTTTAAGTTTGTCTTTAGTGTTCATTTAATTTATTCAACATTTCAGCTCAGAATATTGTGGGTCTATTCATGTTTTCTTTCTTTATTTCCTGCTGTAATGTCTCACCCAGCCAGTACTCTCCGTACTTGTTCCCGAACCCTTTCTTGTACTGTTCCCACGGTCTGTAGAAATTCACACTGCCGTCCATTCTCCTCTGAAACACCTGGTGTAAAGGTAGCACTCGACATTTTAGCAGAAACAACGGCAATATGAGAATCTCATTAAAAAAATAGTCTTTAACATACCGTCCACTTCCCATCCTCTGTTGTGCTTCCCGCACATCCCGTGTCACAGTACACCTGGACAGGTGTGCCTGCGGTAGGGTAGATCGTGTACACGCCACTGAGTGTTTGTCCGTTAGCGTGGACATCGGAGCAGTCTGTGGGAAACAGCTCCTGAGAAATAGGAGCACTGCCAACCAGCAGGGGGAGCAGGAGAGTCCAGAACACTGACCACACAGCACCCTGGGAAAACGAGATACAACACACTGATGCACTGCATGTGTACAAAATATTAAAAATATTGCTAGACTTCTGGAGGTGTAACTATAGATTCAAGGTCGAAAGAGTAACCAGCTGTCCAGGTTTATGGCCACAATGTGTGATTTCTTAACAAAGTATCACCTAAATAATAGTATAACACATCCAGGAAATGGTCAATTAAAATAATGTGTGCAATGACACGAAAGCACGTTCAATTAACTCACACTGCTGAGACTTACACTCATTTCAGGCTCCTTCTGCTGTTCACAAAACACTCTGAAGCAGAGGTTCAACTTCCAGACCTAGATAATGAATTAAAGAATGATTTTCAAGAACTTTCACATCTGTTCAACATGACATATATATATATTTGTAAATAGGGCTTCTTTGTGGTTTAGATCGGAAGCAGATCTACTTTGCTTAGAATAACGTCCGAATGTCAAAGAGAACTATATTTTGTTCCAACTTCAGGACCTCAAAGATATAGAAGAACGGCTGCACTGGACCAAACACAGAACATTCAACTTACCTGCTGAGTTTCTCTGATCCTCTGTTCATCCTCTCACACTTTTAAACCCTGCTGGACTCTGGAACGCCTCCTAAGCGTGTGTGTGTGTGTGTGTGTGTGTGTGCGCGCGCTTGGGAATTCCTGAAGAAATTCCTCTAACAGGCCATGACTTCTCCAGCCTGGATAATTTGGATATTCTTGGATTTCTCCATCTCACTGACGACACACAATCAGATAATCTTGTATATTTTTTGGTACTCCGACTTTAAGCTGTTCAACAAAGCTATAATAAATTATAATACAATGCCTGAGGAATAAGGAAAAATCTATTGTATAGACTCAGAAATTACTGGAAACTTACCACACCGTGTTACTCAACATCTACTCTGTGATTGCGTCACTGCAAATGTTGGAACAAAGGCAGCAGATTGACCCAGGTGTAGGGGGTAAAGGGGTAACTGCTGAGAACACAGCCACTGACATGACCAGTCTCGTACACTCATTGTGAGAGAACAGTGTCAGCATGTTCTCCAAGCGGAATCACAGAACCAGAACAGAACTCCCAATTTCATCAGTGCCGTCCATCAGCTAGTTCACCTCCATCCCACGACTCCTACCAATCTGAGGGTGGAGGTTAAGGTTTCCTCTGACATCCATAAGGCCACTAGGAAACACCCAACCATAACATCAGAACAATAGCGCTCTCTCCCAGCTATAGGCAGCTGTCGCACCAATGAGCGGGAAACCTCGGAGAGTACCACATGGGAGAGTACCCCATGGGAGAGTACCACATGGAGCCTGAGCAGTTTATTTAAGCGTAACACAACGCAACACAAAGTAAAGCTGGTTTCTTACTCCGTATTGTTTCCTGAGCCACCAGTGTGTGTTTTACCTGTAATCCTAAACTCAGGGCTGTTGAATGTTTTTAATCAGGTCAGATGTTGGGTGGCAAAAAATAAAATAGCGGCAAAAGTGTAGACATTACCATGTCCGAAAACTTAATAACAGCTTTACCTTTGACTGTGACAAAGCACTGATACTGGAGACTCCTTCCGTAAATGTTAAAGAATAAACATCACCATGACAACGATCATACGCGCTTTCCTTTTTAATCCGTTTACGTGACACTGCTGTACACGTCCCTGTGTAGGGACTAAGAATTCCTAATGTGAAAATCTAGGAAGTGTCTTCGCCCCCGAGTCCAGCGTAGGACCAAGAGGACGTCTGGAGTCACGCGTGCTGAGGACGCAGCAACACCGACACTCAGATCAGCAGCGGTAAATAAAACATCACGTCATTACTTCAGGTGAGTTTATTTATTTACTTTAGAGCAATCAACATCACACAGTAGGGTAAATCTATAACACTGGCTGCATCGAGAACGCAAATACAATCACAAAGTCAGATTAGCTGGCTAGCTTGTTGCTAACAAAACACTTCCATCAAGGCGCCAAGTGTTCTTCCTGTTTCAGCACCAGGTGGAATGTGATGTACAGAGCAGGAAGTTGGACACGCCTACGCGACATGTCGATTGGCTCAGCTGCGGTTTCTATTTGGGAAGTAATAAAGAGAAACCTGCTCTTTCAGTACATTTCTGAGTAGCAGTGCACTCCAAACTTACAATGTGGAGCTCCTAAAATGCAAAATTGCACAAACGTTAGAAGGTCAGCAACACCAGAGTGTATTTATATAGAACAGGAGAGAATCTTCCAACTGCTGTTTTATTATTTATTAAACTCAAAGACAAACCTGTACTCATCATGTGATCATATTTATTGGTCATTATCCAGCGCTGCAGGTTTGACATCACGTCCAGGACGTATCATGATGAAGGTAAAGAGACAGAGCAGGAAAAACAATCAGGGCTGTGATGGAGTCTGAAGGCTGAGAACCGGCGCGTTCAGCGCCATTACTTTTATTCTACTACTTCTATTTTTATTACAGATGCTTTATTGTAAACAAACTGAAAGTGACTTTGTGTGGTGTGTGTAAAGCAAGAGGGACGTGTGTGTGTGTTGGATTGAAGTCCATGTACTTTGGAATGAGAGACAGAAGAGACAGAAGGAGGGACTGATGAATGAAGGGATGAGAGTTTATCCTGTACGCAGGATGATGTGAACCCCGGAGTCAGTAAACACAGGACCGCTCATGTCTCCGATCTTCAGCGCAAACGAGGCTTCCTCAAACGGCTTCTGCATCTGACCTGTTACACACACACACACACACACACGCGCGCGCACACACAGACACGCACACACAGACACGCACACACACAGCCTGCTTAAAATGAGGGGAAAAAAATGTATGTACATGGTGAGAGTGTATTTTCTACCACACACCTAGATTTCAATTAAAGCTTCTGTTTCCGGCATTATTAATGAAGGTGGGGTGCACAAACTTTTGCACTTGAGGCTAAATTTCAACACTTTACCCCCAAATGGTGTAACAGGGTAGGGCAACTCATCACTGCCCCACATTGTGTAAGTAAGTATAAATAAGTTCCCAGACTGAACTGGGTTCTTTCAGGAGATCAAACAGGGACCCTTGATGTGGGCGGAGCTACAAGTAATGCAGCTCAGTGATTGGTCCCAGAAGCTCCTCGGCTGTTTTACAGGGTCAGGTGGGAAGTGATGTCACCATATCACACACTCAGGTAGGAAAGCGAATAGGGGCGTGTGCGCGCGCGCGTGTGTGTGTGTGTGCGTGTGCGTTACCTCTGCCGAACATGCCGAGGTCTCCTCCGTTGCGTGCGGAGCTGCAGTCACTGAACTGAGACGCCAACGTCTCGAAGTCCTCCTCACCAGACTTTATCTGATCTATATACTCTAAACACACACACACACACACACACACACACACATACATATATATTACAAAAACATACAGTAACTTTTACCCCCAAAAGGTTACCACTGGGTGGTTCTAGTTCCTGTTCAAAATCCGCCCCAACAAGAACTAACAGTACTTGGGGGTGGGGCTAGCAGTACAGCTCAATGCTGATTGGTTAAGCACAAACACCACACACACACTGACCAAAAAGACACAATAGCCTGGCTCTGTGGTAGCATTACACACTCATTAATATTCATCAGCCTCATTAATATTCATCAGC
>JAQQZX010000010.1:370383-388283 GCA_030068355.1 Notoglanidium maculatum
GGAGAGAGAGTGGGAGAGAGAGTGAGAGAGAGAGAGAGTGAGAGAGAGGGAGAGAGAGTGGGAGAGAGAGTGAGAGAGAGAGAGAGTGAGAGAGAGGGAGAGAGAGTGGGAGAGAGAGTGAGAGTGAGAGAGTGGGAGAGAGAGTGAGAGAGAGAGAGAGTGAGAGAGAGGGAGAGAGAGTGGGAGAGAGAGAGTGTTTAATGACAGTAAATGGCCGCATTATGAGCTAGTTAGTAAACTGCTCCACTTTAGCTTAGTTAGCATGCTAAGTGTAGCTCCATGACTCCGAATATCCGCCTGGGTCACCAGTCAATCTGAAGCTCGGACAGCAAACGTTTGGACAAATAAATAAAAGTGAAGAGAACTACTGAGAACTTTGCTGCTAGCTAGCTAGCTGTGATGCTAACGGCTGAATGAAAACCACTGCAGTGGCTAGTTTAGCATAGCTAGCTGTAAGGGGTTAGCTTTGCGGATTTTTCTTTTTTTTTCTCGCGCTTTGGAAAACACGCCAGTAATTTCATGTCTTCATGTTGCACTCACCTGAACTCCGGCTCATGCGCTTCTCCCACCCGGGCGGTAATTTGTCATCATCGGACATTTTATTTTATTTTGTATTATTTTTCTAAAACAGTAGCCTGAGCCTAGCTGCAGCTGCACGCAGTCACTCCCCTCACTGATGGCGTTCTTATCCCGCTGTACTTCCGCTTCAATCCGCCAGAGGGCAGTGAATTGAAACTCCCGCCATGCGCAGGTGCAATCTGTTAGGTCACGACACCGCGTCCGCCATATTGGAAAGGTCAGGTGTAGTTGTAAAGTCAATGTAGGCGTATAAAATGATGCTTGTCTACGTTAATAAAATCGGCTAAAATTCCTTTTATATTCAGTCGATTTTCCAAAAACCTGCTTTGCTACAGACATCATGTATTTATACATGTCACCTGTGATGTACATGTAAATATATATGCACCGTTGGTATTTTTGTTCGAGCTGGAAACTGCCAGCAGGTGGCGCTAACTTACCTGTCAGTGAATCTTAACCGCCTCAAAAACCATCACAAAATACAAAAAATACACTAATGATGCAATGAAAGCATCAATCTCAGTATTATATGCATGACAAATGGGGATAAAGCTAAATTGGAGCACTCTTAAAATCACACTGCTCTGGAATAATGTTGACTCGTGGATAAATTTATATATTGAGCCTTCAAACTTTTTATACGTACGTTTGCCATAAACAAGATCAAGCCTTTAGCAGTAAATATTATTATTATTATTATTATTATTATTATTATTATTATTATTATTATTATTATTATTATTATATTTTATTATGTACGTGTTTTACTTTACTATCCGAAACAACGTGCTTATTCTTTTTCGCCCCTTACCGCTTATTATTACGACGTTTGGGAACGTTTGACGACAGCCGCATTAGTCCCGCCTTTGACTACGGATATCTGTCATTCCATTAGCGAGTTCCAACGCCAATCTGCGTCTCCTGGAATCTGATTGGTTTAAATATTTCATTCTCTTTCTTTAATATACTCCTTTACGGTAAAGTGTCTGGAAACGTGAGCGTGTTTATTTTATCGAGAGCAAATTCCTCTTCTTGGTTAGTATTGTTTTTATATAACTGCGTGTGCTGATGTGTGTTTTATAAGCGTTGATTTAGTGAGCGATGGGTTCGGAAGTCGGAACTGTAGCTGAAAGCGAATATTAATCATCTAATGCAGTTTAATAAGAATCTCAGACACTTTAGGAGAAAAGTGTAATGATTATTACGTCACTAAACGCGCTGTTTATCTGCTGAGCAGGAAGAGGAGGAGAGCTGCAGCTGTGTTCATTGTCAGTGTTTATTAATGCATAATTAACATCATTAACATCGTCCAGGTCTTCAGTGATGGTGTGATTTAGGACAAAGTGTGTATTAGTACCGAGTTCTCACTGATATTATAGCGGCTATAAACAGTGCTGGGATAGATGTTACATAAACGTCTCCTTCACATTAATGATTACATAAATGTTTTAATCTGTTTATTAGTGCAGTGTACACATCCCTGTGAGGGAGCTGTTACTATAGAAACCATAATGTATTACAGCATGATGTTCTAAAAACCTCTGTGTGTGTGTGTGTGTGTGTGTGTGTGTGTGTGTGTGTGTGTGTGTGTGTGTGTATGTGACAGGACAGAGATGATCGAGGTCGTGTGTAATGATCGACTGGGCAAAAAGGTCCGAGTCAAATGCAAGTATCCTTTAAAGTGCAACAGGCAGAAAGAAAACCAGTCATCAAGGATTTTTTTTATTTTTTTCATAAAAAGTGATATACATATTATTAATTAATGCCCACCATTTTGGCTTTATAATGTAGCTACCTGGGACACGTCCTAATTATTACAAGTCGATTTCTCATCTAAAGATCAGTCCCACGTTGTCGCTCGTGCCTCAGTGGGAAGTGAAGTGTGTGTGTGTGTGTGTTTCAGCCTTAACAGTGTGTGTGTAGTTCTGAGGACACGATCGGGGATCTGAAGAAACTGATCGCTGCTCAGACAGGAACCAGGTGGGACAAAATCGTCCTGAAGAAATGGTGAGACACGCACACACACACTGGCCACTTTATTAGAAACACCTGTACCATTTCTCATTAGTCTGATATCTAATCAGCCAATCACATGGCAGCAGCACAAAGCACGAAATATGGCAGACACCGAGCAAGAGCTTCAGTTAATGTTTATATCAAACATCAAGCGTGACGGCTGTTAGCGTCAGACACGACAGTCTCCAGGGTTTACACAGAATGGTGTGAAAGCAAAACAACCCCAGGTAAGCAGCAGTTTTGCAGAGACGTCTTGCTGTTGAGAGGTCCGAGGAGAATGCCCAGGCAGGAAGGCTACGGTAAGTGACCACTCTTTCGCATGGTGCTGGGTGGCATTAAGGGAGAATTTCCCATCACTTACCGAATTTAAAAAGCATTTATGGAAATTCTGTCCGTCATTTTGACGGATACAAAATAAAGCGTTCTGTCTGGGCGCGCACGGCTTTCATACTGTAGATTTGGAACATCGGACCTGTTCTAGTGGAAAATCCCTCTGCATGCGCTCATTCAGCACCAGTGGCAGAACTGTGCGTAGTATTAGTGTTTAAAAACATCAGGTGAGATAGTGAACAGCTGCAGCAGGTACAGCTCACAATCACGCGATCGTCAGTGCTGAATGTAAAAATAATGCACATGGTGGTTTCACGAAAAGTCTCAAGATTTGTAAATGGCAAAAAGATAAAATAATGGAACTATGATGGAATTTTTTACAATCCTGTAACGGGAAGCAGAACGAACGAAACAGGTTGAAGGCTGAAGTGGATGCACGACAGCTGAGGACCACATCGGGTTCCTCTTCCATCAGTGAGGAACCTGAAGCTACAGTGAGGACCGCAGCACAGAAACTGGGCAGTAACAGAACGGTCACAGTCTGAGAGATCACAGTGTTTCTCCGTTCTGGTGTTTGTGTGAACGTGCACTGCAGCTCTTGACCTGTATCTGCATGATTCTACGCATTGTGCTGCTGCTGCTACCTGAGCGGGTGTTCAGGAGTCCAGACCTCAGCTTGAACGTGGTATTCTTCTGAACAAACAGGGACTCGGTGTTTAAGCTCGTTGTTCTTGGGTAACATTTTCTGTGTTCCTTCGGCAGGTACACCATTTTTAAGGATCACGTGTCGCTGGCAGACTGTATCCTTTCACACGCTGATCTGTACGCCGCCGTTACTAATAGGAAAATATATTGTGCATATATTAATAAGAACATCAGTTCCAAAATATTTGAGCAGTGATGTAATTATTCTCTCATGCTGACCTGCAGGAGACTGTGTGAGCTAAACTGCGGTGCTGTCGTTTTACTTACTGAACCGTTAACAGAGCTTTAGCAGCAGCTGGTTTTTCTGCAGGTTTGTATGAATTCAGGTCGACGTGAGCTCCAGGTTCACATCATGGCATCTGGGTTTAACATTTTACGTTTCAGTAGATATCATTGAAGTATTTCCACCTGTTAGTAACATTAATGAGAAGAAAACCTAAATGTCTCGTTAAAATCATAATTATCTTTTATGCCCATTGGTCATGATGCAAACTGGTTACTTTTCTAAGGATATATCAGAAAATTGGAATATTACATCTTCAGGCTTCAGTGGGACTCAGAGGTTTAGGATGTAACCCAGATATTAGAGGTTAGTGTGTAGAAAAGGGATACAATTTTAATAAATATCCATGATGTAATGACTGTGTGTCATCAGATACATCAGTGTTTCTATGATTTATGTCAATATTTGATTTGAGATGGTTTGATAGGCCAGGATCTAGTACCAATAGATCTAAACTATTTCTTGACTCTGGCCATCAGATGAGATCCACGATGGGATGAACCTGGAGCTGTATTACCAGTAGAGGCTGGAGCTTAGACCCAACACACACACACACACACACACACACACACACACACACACACACACAGAGTACAGCCAGGACAAAAGTCTGGGTCCATAGGCAAGTATTTATTTAAATTCAGATATTACAACAGATGCTCAGATTCATGGCCTTGGACACTTGTGAATGTTCTGAATTTGATCTTTTGTTGTTAGTTTTAGTTGTCCTCTTGGATCAGAAATAAAAATGAAACAATATTAACTTTCATAAGGAAACCTATGGATCTAGACTTTTGAGAATATGATAAATGTGTATGAGAGCATGCCTCAGAGAAGAAAACCGTTATCTTCATTTGAATGGCTTTGTCTTTTGTTATTTGGAAATAAAAACCATATTTATATCACATGACTGATTCTTTACAGTAGTTTAATAAAATCAAAAGCCTGATTTTTACCTTCGAGACACTGCTAATGATATAAAAGTGTAAGAGAGAGTGAGAAAAGGTAACTTGGTTCTTATTAACTTATAAACTTTGTCTATATTTATAAATATTATAGCCGTGGCCAAATGTTTTGAGAATGACACAAGTATTGGTTCTCACAAAGTCTACTGCTTCAGTGTTTTTAGATCTTTTTTAGATGTTTCTATGATATACTGAAGTATAATTACAAGCACTTCATAAGTGTCAAAAGGCTTTTATTGACAATTACGTTAAGTATATGCAAAGAGTCAATATTTGCGGAGTTGGCCCTTCTTTTTCAAGACCTCTGCAATTTGCACTGCCATGCTGTCAATCACCTTCTGGGCCAAATCCTGACTGATGGCAACCCATTCCTGCATAATCAATGCTTGGGGTTTGTCAGAATTTGTGGGTTTTTGCATGCTGAGTTCTGGGGAGTTTCCTGGCCATGAAGCCAAAATGTCAATGTTTTGTTCCGCGAGCCACTTAGTTATCACTTTTGCCTCATGGCTCGGTGCTCCATCACGCTGGAAAAGTCATTGTTCTTCACCAAACTGTTCTTGGACGGTTAGGAGAAGTTGCTCTCGGAGGATGTTTCGGTACCATTCTTTATTCATGACTGTGTGCTTAGGCAAAACTGTGAGTGAGCCGAGTCCCGTGGCTGAGACGCAACCCCACACATGACTGGTCTCAGAATGCTTTACTGTTGGCATGACACAGGACTGATGGTAGCTCACCTTTTCTTCTCCGGACAATTTTTTTTCCGGATGCCCCAAACTATCAGAACGGGGATGCATCAGAGAGAATGACTACCCCAGTCCTCAGCAGTCCAATCCCTGTAACTTTTGCAGAATATCAGAGAGAGCTCTGCACTGGTGCTGCCCCGATCCCGCAGCTGAATCCACTTTAGGAGACGGTCCTCACTGGACTTTCTTGGGCTCCCAGAAGCCGCCTTCACAACAACTGAACCTCTCTCCTTGAAGTTCTTGATGATCGGATAAATAGTTGATTTTGGTGCAATCTTACTAGCAGCAATATCCTCATCTGTGAAGCCCTTTTTCTGCAAAGCAATGATGGCATTTGTTTTCTTGCAGCTAACCATGGTTACAGAGGAAGAACAATGATATCAAGCACCACCCTGCTTTTTTCAAACTCTATCAGTATGACAGAGTGACCTCCAGCCTCGTCCTCATCAACACTCTCACCTGCGTTAATGAGAGCATCACTGAAATGATGTCAGCAGCTCCTTCTGTGGCTGAAATGCAGTGGAAATTAAGTTCATTTTCATGGCAAAGAGGGACTTAATTAATAAACTGCAATTAATTTAAATTAATTTCTCTTAATTTCTCATCTAATCACTCTTCATAACATTCTGGAGGATATGCTAATTGCTATCATAAAAACTGAGGCAGCAGGCTTTTGGCCACGCCTATAGTTGGTGTTCAGGTTGATTGGTCTACTAGTCTTACCTTAAATGAAGCAGGTTTGCTCAGATTTCGGTGGTGGGTATATTTTATAAAATTCTTTTCTACATTTAGAATGGCAGGTTCCAAGAAGTCATCAATTACCAATAAGTTTGTTTTGCTGGGGGAAAATAGTTCATCATTACACAAAGAATCAGGGATTTCTTGGAAAAAAACAACTTTATTTTCATATAATAGTTTAATTGGTATTAATGAAATGTAGTTCAGGAATGGGTGTGCCATATCTCTGATAGATTTTTCTTATCAATTGTATGTTCCCTGTGGCACATCTATTCAAGGCCTCAAGGGTACTGCACAATGATGTGACATATTCCCTTTCATTGGGAATTGACCCAGGTTGGACTACATTATCAAGCTGCCCAAAGCTTTCCAACAGATCAGCCTTTCGTTGTAGAAATTCAGTCAGTGCTAGTGCAATCTCTTCTATGTTACCATCTTCAGCATCATTCACTAATAAAAGAGAAAAAGTCACAGAAAACTGTGAGAGAGCTTTATGCACTGACAGTATAGGTGAAAATAAATGAAATAAGTAAATATCATTTCAATCATTGCCCTTGAGTCATCACAAACTAACATCTCTAACTAACCTCTAAACATGAAGCATACAAAATATAAGTGCATATGATAAATAAAAGACATCACAGTATGAAATACCCATGCTTTTATGTTTTGACTTACGTGAAGTTGGTAAGATTGTTCTAGGCTGTGGTTCTACAACTGCAATCTGTCTTTGGATGGAATGGCTTCCAGGAAGCTCATTATCTGGTGGATTCACAACGTTGCTGTCTAAAATAATCAGTGAACAAATAAAATATTCTCTTAGTAACTTACAGGAAGTTCTTCAAACCTTGACTGGATTTCACGGAAGACATGATCTTACTTGACAGAATGTCAAAATGTGTAATTCTGAATGTGTTAGCCTTTTATAAGGAGTTTCCATCATACTTGTTTGAGGATTTTCCCCCCTTACATCTATATTTCCCCCCTTACATCTTAATTTTTGAAACCGTAAGAAGTGTGTGTGTGTGTGTGTCTAACTAAAACATCCCTTGAGGAACAAGAAATGAAAAAATGGTGGGAAACCTACCTGCCATCGTTTACTACGGGTCAGTTTACAGTGTGCCACACTCTGAGTATATGCTGTGCTGCTGAGAATAGGGAGTAAGGTTAGTGTATACTGACCTGTCATGTTGATTCAAGAAGACTAGTTAAAAAGAGAAACTGTAGCCCACTTGTCACCTACAAACTTGAGAGTCTGCGGAAGGGTACCTACCAAGAAATCAGTGTTACAGTATTATCACAATATGGTATAACCAGGGGAGAACAAAGTATTGAGGAATTATTCTTATCTGTACAAATCATTTTAAATTAATGGTGGAAGTATCTAGCAAAAAATAATGACTCAAGTGAAAGTAAAAAAGCTTTTAAATGTACACAAGTATTTAAAGGTTAAAAGTAAATAATTGTAACTGATGAAATTAAATTAATATCATGTTTTAATTAATATCAAAAGTATCAATTACCAAACAAAAATTGATTGAAGATGATTTTTTAAAGCAATTATGCTGTCTTACCTGATACATCATTCAGTCCCTGTAAGGTTGCAATATTTACCACTAACTAAAATCTGACTTGCTGCCTAGCCAAGTTTTTTTCTTAGAAATGTAATTAAGAGTACAATTATTCAATTTTAATAATACTTTTTATGGATGAAATAAATATGCCAAAAATACTTAAGTATAGTAATATGGTACAATTACTCAAGTATTGTCTACCTCTATGTGTCACAAAAATGGCTTTATGGTGCTTAACCCTCAGGGGACGAAAATGTAAACTGAGTTACTGTGTCATGGAATGACATTTGTCTACTTCTTACTAACTTAACACACAGTGATTACAAAATAAATTCTTGTTTTTAACACACACAGCTGCAAACACAGCTAGTAGGTCAGATTGATTTTTAGTCTGTGAATTTACTCTAAAATCACATAGACTGCAAACTGTGTTTTTAATTCTATTCAGAAATCTTTTAAAAACATTTTGACACTGAGAAAAAGCTTTTTGCTTAATAAAATGTGTTCATCAAGGTCTTGGGTAAGTAAATATCTTAAAATGTTTCATTGACTGCATTCAGTGGTATGACTATATCGATAAAAGTGTAGTGATGTCACCACTGCAACAGATGAAGGCGGGACCAATCGCACATCCGCACTGAATATGCATGAGGTGTGAGCTGCTTATCTGTTTACTATTCATACCTAAGCTCAGGTAACATCCCCACTCAACTCCACCCCATTCACAACTAAGTATTTTTCCTATGGAAAATATATGTCCTGTCACATGTTAATAAGTAATACAAACAATGACAAATAGGTAGCCTATCCACATTACCATTGCAATTATAATTACCTCACTGGTCTTTACCTAACCTTTACATTTTATAAAGTTAATAAGCAGACTGCAGCTCACACCTCACTACTTTTATTACACTGTGTACAATAATGTTACACTTACCGAAGAAGCAAAAGTAGAAGAAGAACGGTGTTGTCCAGGAGCCTACGGCATTCCATCTTTCAAAATTAAGTGACACTTGAAACAAGATAAAATATGTTTTACTGTGCATGAGTTCTAGTTATGGAACTTTTGGTATTGAGACATCGAACACCAAAACTCTCACAAAGTTAGACACCAATTCCTATAGTGATGGGTGTTCAGTTAAAAGAGAAACAGAAACTTGTTGAACAAGCTCTTGAAGGTGTGGTCAGCTCATGTAATTTGTTTGAAATTATATGCTAAAATGATGTAGAACCAGAAAGGCATGATTTCAGCTTTAGCAATCTAATATACATTACATTAACATGACAATTTCCATCATTTAAATTTAGTCATCTGACTTACAAAAGTTGCAGAATCTCACAGACTTGAAGGCAGAATAATAAAATGTACCCAGAGAATCTGCTTGATTTCATAGCCTGAGACACTAGCCTCATGCTGGAGTAGTCAGGTTAGGAACAAACAGTACAAACCCACATATGGAACTGAGTAAGTGCATAAACAATACATGAATAAAGGTCAACAAGTAACACAAGAAAAATATTAAACAAAATTAAGTGCAGAGAAAAAGAAAATTTTTATTTTCTTTTAAGTTTTATTCTAGATACTGTCTGTAGATGAAGGTCTGTAGATGGAATACAATGAAGATGTTAAGTGAAGATAGAAGATCATTCCACTGATGAGCCATAACACTAAATCAGTGAGATCTCCCTTTAAAAGGAATTCAGATCTCCAGGCATCCTGATGTTGAAGACCTGAGTTGATGAGCAGGAGTGTAGACCTGTCCAATTAACACTGCTTTAACCTCAGTTTTATTCTGTTGGAGCTGTTGGCAGGAATAGAGACGCAGCATGAGGGGCCAAAAATCCAAAAGAGCCCAATGAAACATCCAGAAAAGAATACGTTGTAAGTATTTATCCTGCCAGATTTAGAGATACTGGGATCCGACTCTTGAGCCAGACCAGGTAGTGTATAGCAATACAGTGGCACAGTACACATAATTAAATAAAGTACATACAATTAAGGTCAGACTTCAGCACATCAGTAGAATATCTTAATCACAGTTTGTGGAGATTTTGTCTTTGTTCTTTTGGAAGCAATACACATATTAACAGTTTTTGTTATGGTCATTTCCAAGGAAATATTAAGGGGTTTGTGTGATTTCTTTAGGGGGCTAATAATTCTGACCTTAACTAAATTCAAATTTTATTTGTCACATACACAATCATGCATGGTACAACATGCAGTGAAATGTTTCCTCTGCATTTAACCCATCCAAGCAGTGAATATGTACCCGGAGCAGTGGGCAGCTCTACAGCGCCCAGGAAGAAGTTTTTTCGGGTTAGCAGTTTTTGTGCCTTGCTCAAGGGCACTTCAGCCATGGATGCAGAGGGAAGGGAAAGTGATGTTCATTCACATTTTTCCTGCCGGTCCAGGGAATCAAACCAGCGACCTTTCGGTCCCAAACCCACTCCTCTAGCCTTTAGGCCACAGCTATATACAACAGTGTGAGAGGACTGCAATTTATACAGTAAAAACATAGGACAATGAAAACACAGAAGGTACACACCAACTACACAGGATAACACTATAGCATTGAGTCTAGAAACTTGTACAGTAATTGTGTACAGATGTTTGACTGTGGCAGCAGCAGTAAAAGAGTCATAATATTAAATTGTCTCATAGCAGCATATAAAGTGCAGGTGTGTATGGATAAATGTACAGTGAGAGGTTGAGAGATTTTGATTTGTCCATATGAGTGTTTAAGAGGCAACAGAGTGTTGAGTAATCTGACTCAGGGTGAGTCTTGACAGTGGTTTCCCTGTGAATGGCCCAGTCATTGTGGTCCATTCTCCGGTGCTGAATAAGAATTGCAGGTGGCTCTTCATAGCCCTGTACAGCAGACTGCTGTGCTGATGTGGATCTGTCATTTCAGGCCAGCCCAATATCTGTACACCCCACCATACCTTAAGTATCTTGCAAGTGTAGATCTTTGTAAATCTCCTCCACTGTCTTTACTTCTTACTGTCTTATGCACTGTCAATAGAAGTCTTTGGTTTGGGTAATTCATATACATAAGTTTTCAAGTAACCTGAGACATTTCTTACTTTTCTACAGAATGGCTTCCTGAAGCAGTTCCTTAAGCTTTACATTAAAAAAAACCCTCACAATGTGCATTGCTGTCTTCTTAGCTGGAACTGACCTGTACATTGTGAAGTAGGACATATGAGGGGGGACATTTAATAAGGTCCACAAAATGGATCTTATTTAACCCGAACGATCCCACAGTCATACTCTGGGTGGGAAGTATAGCATTACTCTCCCTATTAATCAGAGTAACGATAAATAATTACTTAATTCTTGACTGATCTGCTCCACTGCTGTTTCCATTTTGGTCTGGTTTCTTTTGGTCCAGCAGTCTTTTTTTCATTTCCAGCAGTCACTAAATCACAAGAACTACAGCTAAATACTGTAAAACAATTTAAAAAAAAATAAAAAATGGTTTTGACCAGAATTTAATTGTCAACAATATACATTGCAACCTCTACTTAAAGATCACAAAAATATTTTACCAAAACATTTTCTAAACTTGCTTTGAAATCTTCTTGTAAAGATCATGTCATGTAGGATGCTTAACAAACCCCGCAGTACATACGGTTTTTCTGACTTAAAAATTGTCATTTCCTTACAGATCAGTTACGTAAGTACATGAACTTTAAGCAGAAACAGAATGTGCGATTCTCCATTTTCACTTTTCGGGGACTTAGCCTGTGCGTTGCTTCTTATTTATTAAAAAACAAAACACCGAAATGAGAAAGAACTTTAACTTGTACAATACAGTGCAATATTGCTGTACAGGGTAATATAATGAGAAGAGGTTCAAATTGGCAATCTGTGGTGAACGAGTTTTCTTTAAATATGAACATTTTTAGGTCAGAATATTTCAACGTTAAATCTCTAAGATACAAATAACTACTGAATCATTTCAACATTTAAATACCCAAGGCTTTAGCCATATACGTATATATGATGTACAAGTTAGCCTCAACTAAAGACCAGAGTGCAATACTGTACTATCACTTTGCTAATGCTAAGTAGATCAGATTAGATTAGAAGAGGTTAGAGTAGATTATTTGGGATTAATTCCCACCTGGGCACACATCTCCCTTAGTCCAGCGTTCATGCTGGTTTGCCAAGAACAACCCACGCAGGCCGTTTGTGTGTATTTGCAAATGTTCTCAGTGAACTCACCGCAAACAAAAGCCGTTTGTGAACGTTTAGCTTTTTTAAGCAATTTGAAATCACCTATGGTCATGTACAGAGGGGATCAGGATCATTTGAGTATGGAATTTTAATTGAGATCACACTGACAACATGTGAAATATAACAGTACACCTCTCGTCAGTGTTCCTTTTTATTACTTTATTTAAAAAAAAACAAAGCAAAAAGGAAAACAAATAAGCTATAAGTATAAATGAGTACACTACTTTCATACAATTTACAATGACCAACCATAACTTTATCCAAATTTAAACACTATTTCAACAATTTTACACATCCAGAAAAAACATGCATGTTTGTTGCAGTAATGAAATAATGGACATGATTGGAACAGAAAAGGCATATTTAAGCTTACAGCACAAATATTAAACCTACATAGTGTGTGTGCTTGCGTTGTAGTCTCTGGTTGGATGCTGTAATTCCAGACTCATGTTTTAGAAGCTTTAGACCAGATTATAAAATCAGGAAGTGATCTTCCTCTGTCCAGCAGAATGAAATGCGATCCTGTTTACACTGAGCCAGGTGCGGCTCCTCTCCTCCCATACAGTGACTCCGATTAGCATGTAGTTAATATGTGAACAGGAGGAGGAGAGGACGGTTCCCTTTCAGCTTCTCAGTACAGGAGAAAGCTGTATTTTACCAGATTTACTCATTTTATTAAAATGTTCATATGTGATATTTGGTTAACTGGACAGCTGAGACTTTACAGCTCATGGTAGTGTTTTAGTTGAGTGGGTATGATCAGATCCTCCCGGGTTAGGAAGATAAAGCAGCGAGAGATGTTCTCCTGACCATGCTGAACTTCGGCGCCGCTGCTCTCGACCTCCGAGAGTTAACACACCCTCCTCCATCCTGCTGGAGCTGCACAGGTTCGTGCTTTAACCCCGTTTTCTTACCTGTGTAAATCTAGTTACATTAAACTTAAGATCTATGTTTTATAATGGAGGTTGTTGGTTCTTAAGAATACTAGTATGTAATTTTCATAAATAAGAACATCTCGTATGATAACACACATTCAAGTCAATTTTACATCTAAAAAAAATCACTTCACTGAGACACTGGCAATGATGAAATCTTGCATCATCTTTAAATTCATTAGAATTTTTTTTATTTATCTGTTAGAAAACACCAAAGTTATATTAAATTGTTTATAATGTCAATTTTATTTTAAAGAATTAAAGTATAGAAAAAAAGCTTTAAAAAAAAAAAAAAAAAAGGTTCATATCAGGTTCTTGCATGGAGACTTATTCTCGTCTGACTCACGCCCTCTTGCGCCCACAACACCAAATGCAGGATTCTCCTCCACGCGCGCTAAAGCGACACACCTGCAAGGACCTGATTGGTCTGAAAAGGCGCGTCATTTCATTTTCGCGGGAACAAAAAGGTTTGGTTAAAAACCGCGGGAACATTTTAAGTCGTTATTTGATATCTACGCATTTATTTTTCTGTATATAAAATATATAATATTCGTTATGTGTCGTAATCCGATAGTTCAATTATTTTTCTCCCGCAGTTACCGGGATTCGACCCCAAACCTAACGCTTTTTTGCGCCACTTCCATGATGCAGTTTGGGAACCTGAGCGCTGCTGTATAGAGAGCCGCCACCTTCCTAAACACACATCCGTCCTTCATATTCTGCACCTTTTTTGCAAATTAAGGTGCTGTTTTCTGCTTCATTTGAAGACGATCCAAGAGCTAAAACTTCCACAGCGATCTTAAAATCAGCATGAAATCTAATCACACTTTACTATAAGCGCATTTTATCAGATAAGACTTCATAGCTAGTGGAGATAGACTTCTCCATACAACTTTCTATCAAAACAGATCTTGAGGTTAAAAAACCCTACAGAAATGTAAAATAATTCAATCATGCGGTGAATAAGCTGCTCTAGAAATAAACATGTTGAATAATAATAATAATAATAATAATAATAATAATAAAACCCAGTACCGTTTGTAGACTCAGAACAAACCGAGGTCTGCTTACCTGTTAGGTCAGGGAGACAAAAGAGCGAGAAATGCCCGTTTACCTGCTTTTAAAGGCTCCCCCTCCCTCAGCCCCACCCCTCCCCAAGCCTTCACCTGGCGCATGCGCGGATCCACAGGGTGACTGTGTGATGCTTCTTGTTGAGCTAATGTTTAACAGTGCGTAGAGTTATTTTATATGGGGTTTATATGGGGTGTAGAAGCTAATGTGTTTTGCCCTGTGTAGTGCACTGAGACTCTGGAAGTGCGTTATGGTAATCTGGGACATTGGGTAATGTGGGACACCTAAACTCCAGTCTTTTTACTTCTTGTTCTAATTAAATCTAGGCTGCACCCCATTTCCTTATTCTTCATGCTCCCTCTCTCCCTCACATGTTGCCATTCTTGGCAGTCCATTAATGTTTGGTAACAGAACAGGTCGTCAAATCCAAAGATGCCGAGGTCTTCCTTCATGCAGTCCTTCCACCTTTTCTACAGCCTCCCCCAGCGCACGTTCCACGTTTGAGTTCACCAAATATCAGTTGCTTCAGGATTCGGGCATCGTCCATCCTGAACACATGGGCGAGCCAGCAGATCCTGTTGCCTCTGAGCGTAGTTGCGATTGTGGTCGTCACACTTCCACATTTATCACATGCTGCCATGCCATGGAGCATTTCAAGATGGTGGATGCAGTGAGCTAAATTGTTGGATGGTATTGGATCTGTAGCAGGTAAAGGGTACATAGCAAAGGGTTGCTGGTCCTGTAGCATGGGCAAGCAGGCGGCCCCCTTCCGTGTTTGTGTCGCTCGAGGCTAGGTCATGGAGTGGAATCACGTGGAGCCATCATATCTAAGTGAGTGAGGTTGTTAGCGTCAGTGGGTTTACTCCCCTAGATCTGCAGAGCTTAGCATAAAAGCAGAGACGCCACACGAGGGCACAATAGACGGTCTTCACCATGTGAGAGGCTAGATGGAATAGGTATTTGCTGATGATGAATTGTATTTTGTATTTCACATGATGCTGGATATGAGGAGGCCAGTCTGGGACACCTAGATGTTTTTAGGCCAACCAGAAAGGTGCTACTCCTCCATTTATCCTTACCTGATTTTTATAAGTTCATGTGAATGAATGAAATTTCTATGAATAATTAAATTTTTCTTATTCAGGTTTCTGTACTTGACTTTTTTTTTTTCATTATGTTGGTGATATTGAGCTTGGCATGCATAAAGTAAGATGATTCAGGGTTTTTTTAAGCCTAATACAAATGTCCCAGTTTACAAAGTGACCTGTTCCAGATTATCAAATTCAGACAGAATTATTATTTTTGGCAAAAAGAAGACTAACAGGTATGTCTTTCTCAGGGCAGGATATCCACATTTTGTCTTCTATTGTGGTTAGAAAGCATCGTAGGGATTACAGAAAGATATAATGTGTTTATGTAATGTTAGACAGTTATCTGATTAAGTCGCAGAAATGAAAATCGCAAAAGAAAATGTCAAATTTCCCGAATTCATCCGAATTGCCCTGTGTAGTGAACTATAAAGGGCATAGAAGCTAATGTGTTTTACCCTATGTTGTGCACTGTATAGGATGTAGCGCCTTCTGTGTAATACCCTGTGTAGTGAACTATATATGGTGTAGAAGCTACCGTTGAACCCTATGAAGTGCACGAATGTAGGGAACTGGACAGGATTTTCTGGCCAGTAGTGAAGTAGGTCATTAACCCCACAGTGTGTTTTGATGCTTTAATATTGTACTACATTGCTGTATAAATAGTATGCATATCGCTTTTGTAATGGTAATGAAGAGTAAATGCTACTAATGAAATGAGCTGCATTCTGAAGATTCTCCAGTTTAAAGAGGAAATGAAACATTAGATGAACATATCATAACTATATATAATGGATTCCCTCTTTTAAAATCTTCAGTGATCTCATTCCATACAGTACACCCAATGTTAAAAGAGGAAAAGGCAAACCCAGAGGGAGCAGCCTCGGACTTCAGCTTGTTGGACTGGCGAGCCATTAGTATATCTGATTCAAAACTCCTCTCTCTCCTCCACATAGTCCTCGTTTACAAAGTGCTCGCTACAAACCCTAGCGTTATGGCCAACTGGAGGATTCTTTCATTTCAGTGCAGTTAGCCAATGAAGAAGAAGTGGTTACTGCTTAAGACACAGTTTTATGAAAGTATGAAAATGGACAGTTTGTCTTTGTTTTTTGACTCTATAAAACTCATTGCTGCATCCAGAGGTGATACAAAAGTGACCCCCTGCATCGCTTTGTATTCTGGCTTTCCTTATTTTCCACAGCATCCGTGATTACCAGTGCTGTCACTAATACACTAATGTAAAATAAAATAGGACTTCCAAGCCAACCAACCTCATGATGTCACATCCTCTGATAGGACAAGATGGTGATGCACGTATTTGAAAAATGTAATTTAGATTACTCATTATTTTTAAAACTGTTTTACTGACAGTGTTAAGCCTCTGAGGATTGTTAAAGTGGGCGAGCTCACTTTAATTTTTATAAAATTATGCTATGTTCATCTAACGTTTCAAGTCCACCGTAAAGTGTTAAATGTGTCAGAAATGAATGATCCAGCAGGGGGCAGGGTGGTGTTAATTATACAATTACAGAAAGGCTCAAGGTGAAACAAACTGATCAATAAATATATAAATAAATAAATAAAATCAAATAATAATACTATTACAGTTAAATAGTAGTTTTAAAATAAGAGTCCACTCAAAATGGGGTTAAAACAAAAAGAAAATAAATATGACAAGTGTAAGAACCAATCAGCCTGAGATGATACTGTTCTCAGGTTCCGTGGGTAACAGTTTCTCACCTGCTTGGATCCAGGGATTGAACCCCGACACAGGATGTAGGTGTCTGCTCAGTCCAGAGTTTATTATGGCAGGGAAGCGTTTATATAGAGCAGTGGGGGGTGTATTTGTGTGGTCGTGTGTGTGTGTGTATTTGTGAAACTAAAGAACAAAGAAACAGGCAACAGGTTCTGGTAAATGTTCCTCAATTGATATGTTAGTTTGGAAGAACAGGTCAGACCGTCATTTTGGGTCTCACACAAAAGGTGTGGCAGAGACAAGGTTACTTGAGTTCATAGCTTATGTACAGAGAAATGCTACCAGATAAGTATTGACCAATAAGTGTATTTATCAGTAAGAGAAAAGTCAAACACACTTAAAGAGACCAGCGTATATAGAAGATTTTTTTGGACTGAAAGTCGAACCAGACAAGGAGTCACAAGTCAATGAATTAATTCTTTCTTGATTTTATTTTTAAAAAATTGTCATTAATAAAGATGTCTGTGTAGTCATAATACACAGTTTCTTAACATTGATATTTCTCTTTTGTGTTTACATGGTGGCAGCAAAAACAGACAGTGAGTGCAGGAGATTTATAAGTATGCAGACTAAATAAATAAATAAATAATTTATTTATTTATTTATTTATTATTGTTATTATTATATCATTAATGATTTTGAGTGAAATGTGTGAAGTCTTTATGCACACAGTGGTGTTCAGACATTTACTTAAAGTGGTGATAAACTTGGATATTTAATTTTTGTTGTAATATTTTTATTATTTATATCAATCACTGTATGTTTGCTGCTATCCAGTATTTCATAACCATGGACTTTCCATCCATTATCTACAGCGCTTTATCCGTCTGGGTCGCGGGGAAGCTGGAGCCAATCCCAGCATCTTCGGGCGAGA
>JAQQZX010000010.1:397201-409309 GCA_030068355.1 Notoglanidium maculatum
CACACACACACACACACACACACACACACACACACACACACACACACACACACACACACACACACACACACAGTGATCAATACATTCGCGTATGATGCAACACATCCAGCACATTTCACACCCACACCACCAGAGGGCACCCTGCCCTAAATTCTAGCACTTGTCTTCTTCTGTCATTCTCATTTACTCTGTGTTAGATATATAAAGCACATGTTCTCACACGCACGCTGTGAAATTGTGCTGTTTGTTCTCGATCATGTAAGCTCTGGGTCGTTGCGCCTTGCCTTGAGATCTCGGTATGGCCTTGCCTTGTCTCTTTGTTCTCACTGTTCCCTAGTAGAGCCCTCACTTGGATGACAGCCACATTTGATCACACAACACTTCTAGAACCCTCACTGATTTCAAGAGAGAATCTGATCACTCTGTCTCAGGAAAAGACGCAGGTAAACGACTTCTCACCCTGAAACAGGAAAAACACTGATATAGTCTTGACCTTTCACACCCCTGTCACTGAAAGCAAGGGCAACTACCTAGTGCTAGAGTTTCTCTGGGTCTCAACAAAGCACTACTATGCTCAGTGATGTGATGATTCTTTGTTCCTCAACCAGTTTCTCCACCTGGCCATTCACACAGAAACGCATGGTGGCCATGTGGCCATGTGCCATTTCTCCATGACCACTGTTCTTCTGAAAGCAGACCTGAGATTGAAAAGGAGGAAGTCGGACACGTTGGCCTATCGTTCAAGGAAAAGGAACATTGCGGGCAGGATGGTCATTCACCCTAAGAACTGAGAACACCCTCTGACGCCAGGTGAGTGCACTGATAAGCCTGATGGGAGAAAATCAGAATGTTTCACTGCCTATTTGTTTATCATGGTGTTCAAGATCTGATTATTTTCCAGCACTGGTCGATTCTGGGGCTTCAGACTGATGTCTAACCAGCCAACGGTTATAGTAATGGTGCAAAGGGTCTTTCTTCTCCTTTTTGGATCAACCCCTTTGGATTTGGATATTTCTCTGCCCTATGGTGTTTGGTCTGTGCCCATCTTTTGTGCCTGCTCACCCTCCTGGATCCCTTACTGGTAATGACTGGCCTGGGTCACTTCTGTGTTTGACCCCGCCCTGTTGCCTGACATTAGATTTTGGACTGTGAACTATATTTAATAAATTTCCTGCATATAGATCCTCACCATGTCCATGAGCCCTCTACATTACATAATGGTGTGTGTGTGTGTGTGTGTGTGTGTGTGTGTGTGTGTGTGTGTGTGTGTGTGTCTTACCTCTGGTAGGCGTGTGTGTGTGTGCGTGAGAGGACGCACTCTGCTCCGGTTGCTTGAACGGAATCAGTAGACGAGTGTCCACATCTTTAAAACACTCCTTCAGAGAATTCTCCTGATAATACTGAACCAATTCCTGTCAGAGAGAGGGAGATTTGAAGAGTCACCTAGTAGCTAAATGATTCAGTGAATCAGTAAATTGTCATGAGTCTGCAGTAAGAGCGAAAGAGGAAACATCTGAAGAATCTAAATGGCATCAATGAAGCACCTACGGGCGTTGGATGGAATCATATTTGAGACAGTGCTAGAGTCAATGTTTAAATGACTCAGTGAATCAGTGAATTTAATTGGTAATGGTCTTCAGATGAAGGCAAACATGATGGATTTGAAGAGTCAGGCAGTGTCTAGATAAATCATCAAATCATTAAATTGGTCATTGCCTCCATTTGGATTAAAAATTGAGAGATTAAAAGTCATTTAGTGTGGAAAAGAGTCATTAAGTATGTAAGAAGTCAGCAAGTGTCTAGTCATTAGTCAATCAGAAACCTGAATAAAGAATAACACAGATTCGAAATGACTCAGTGATTCTATAAATTAACCATAGTCTTCAGCTGGAGTCAAAATTAATGTATTCATAGAATTACTTATTGTCTAAACAATTCATGGAATCTTTCAAATAAATACTTTCTATTGGAGTCAGAAACCAGTGATTTCCCCGAGTTAGGCAGTGTGTAAATGACTCCATGATTAACTGAACACTTCTGAGATTTGAAGAGTCACTCTGTGTGTTAATGTCTCAGTGAATCACTGAGTCGGATTCAGTGAGTCTTCAGAGTTCAGAACTGGCTGTAGTATTCTACAGATAGGAAGGAAAGAAGTGTTTACTTACGATGAGCCCTTTAAAGGCTTTCTTGTCATTGATTCTGTAGAGACCTTCAGCCAGAGTGATCTTAATGTGGCGGATGTCCATGTTAAACCTGAGAGACATGACAAAAGAGACGAGAGTGTGTATTTTCAGACTGGTACAAAAAGAAACAGAAATTTACATGTGTGTGTGTGTGATTGTGTGTGTGTGTGATTGTGTGTGTGTGTGTGTGATTGTGTGTGTGTGTGTGTGATTGTGTGTGTGTGATTGTGTGTGTTACTTGATGCTGATGGCGAACTCTCCTCCATCCTTTTGTCGAATCAGGAATGTACTATCAGACCGAGAAATTAGGAGACTCTTGGCCTCAGAACGGTCCATGTTACCTGCAAACCTGTGAAACACACACACACAGACACACACACAGACACACACACAGACACACACACAGACACACACACACAGCTGCTTTACGAAAGTGGGTAAAAAGGTTAGACATAAGATAAGATACAGTATGATACAGATTATCGTGTGTGTGTGTGTGTCTGTGTGTGTGTCTGTGTGTGTGTCTGTGTGTGTGTGTGTGTGGTTCTTACCAGAGGAATCCTGTGAGGTCAGGAGGTGATTTCTGAGAATACAGAAAAGGAAAAGCAGTCAATATTAAAAATTCTACAACATCTAAATGACTCACTGATTCACTGAATCATTACTCAATGAGCTGTTTATAGTTTTAAGCAGGAGTCACAATTAAAAGATTCAAAGAGTCAATAAGTTTGTTTAAATGACTCAGTGAATCACTTAGTTGGCCATAGTTTTTATGTGGAGTCAGAATTGAGTGTCAAAATGATTCAGTAGGTCATTAATTTGATCTTTGACCTCTTAATCCCTGGTCGACTCACCGATACGAAGGGTTGAACTTTACTGCAGGGGAACCAGCCGACCTCGCCTACCGTCAGATTCCTGCCCTATAACACACACACACACACACACACATATTTGTGGATTTCTTCCTATTTTCTATGTGTTGTATTTGTGAGAATAAAATATTTTCTTTTATGTATTTGAGACATGAAATACATCTGAGACACAGATGTGTCAATGTGGGAACCAGACCTGCAGCACGCTTGTGGTTGTGTCTGAGAGTTCATGCAGCTAAAAACCACAGTGCTTTACCTCAAGTAAAGAAATGCATTTGTGTATACGAAAGCAACATCTCACATCAGGCTAATCGAGTCACATCTGCATAATATGTGTTAATCTTCACTGCATCACTCGCAAGCAACAATGCTAATGTTGAAAAATGCTATCGGCAAATTTACTATCAAACACACTGAGCTTAGCTTGTTGTTAATAATGAACTACAGATAAAGCTTTCATATTACAGTCAGAACTGAGAGGTTTAAAGAGTCACTCAGTGCATATATGACTCAATGAATCAGTGAATTGACCACAAACTGCATTCAGAGATTCAGTGTCTAAATGACTCCGAGAATCATTCAATTGGCAATAGTCTTTATATGGAGTTAGATTTAAAAGATTCAAAGAGTCACTCTGTGCATATATAACTCACTGAATCACTGAATTGGCCAGTCTTCAGTGACTTGCAAACTGAGAGATTTGAAGTGTCACTCAATATTTAATCGATTCACTGAATCACTTAATTGACTGAGAGTCAAGATATTCAAGAGTCACTTAATGTCAAAATGACTCACTGAATCACTGAATTGACTCTAGTCTTTTGTTGGAGGCAGTATTAAGAGATTGAGAGTCACTAAATATGTTATTGACTCACTGAACCACACAAAACTTACATATTTCAGACCCCAGCAGCTACTTCATTATGAGTGTACGCTAACACTTACCAGAAAATGCTAACACACAAAAGAAACACGACGTGGCCTCCAGTAAATAAAAAAGTGCAATTTATTATTTTTTTTCTATGCTTAAACACTTTATTATTTATTGTTAATGGATTTCTAGCTGACGTTAAGGATAATGTTATCAGTTCACTTGATAACTAGATATTTTAACCAGTTTACTAGATATCATTAATATTCTTAATATTTTAAAGATATTAAACAGCTCCATACAATAAATTATGAATACATTATTTCAAGTGGTATATTAAACATATTGTATTATTTTAGTACATTTTAAATAGTTCTCATTATTTTTATGATTCTACACATTTTCTATTAATTTTTAGAGAATATGTTCACTTAAAATGAGTGAAATTAAATTCATAGTAAATTGATAATAAACTACAATAAATAAGTAAAATGATTTAACTGCTCTGATGGATTATTCTTATTATCTGAAGCATTTCTGCTTATAAAGGAAACTGTTTTGTTGGCTTTTATTAATGTATATAGTTTTCCATAAGGAGCAGTAATCTAAGTCGATGTGATTTTGTTTTCCGTATACACACCGACTCCTATGTGTGTCTACTGTACATAACGTACTTTAACTTCAGGAGAGGACGAGACGTCCTGCTGTAGCACCTCACGCATAAATCAGTGACCGTAAGAGGATGTTAAAGTGCTGAACTGCAGCTTTTTTTTTAAGAACTGAAACTAAAAAGTTGACCAGTTTTACTGCTGTTCTCAGGGAAATTAGACTCTGTGGCACACAAAGCAGAACCCACATTAGATTCCCAAAATACATACAGCTCACAGCAGAGAAAAGCTCGATGCTAAACTTTCTAACACAGAAGAACAATTGGTGAAAATATCAAATATCACAAAAGGACGTGTAATCTGTAGCGCTACCACAGCAACAGTGGACGAGGCAACTGATAACAGTAACCTTTCTGTTCTTTTATTTGTACTAAAACCACAAAAAACTCTGTTTCTGGAAAAAATTCACTCATTAGTTTCTAGCAGAACAGGTAAGTGGACGTCAGCAGGCTAACATCCGCGAACCTGACAGGATTTCTGAGTGAAATTATCTGCAATGTTTCAATGCTAACGCTAACTAGCAGGTTTCTGTTGAGAGTCAATAGGAATGTCTATTTTGCTAAGTCAGCTCCCTAGAAATAATGTCCTCATCCTGAGCTAAATGTCAGCTGCTAGTGGTGGAATGCTAGTGTGTTGTTTGCATTTGTGGTATGTTAGCTTGGATACTGGACTTGTAATTCATTGACCACTGTGTTAAAACAACGAACAATGAACAACTGATAACTAGCCAGTAGAGCACTGAAGTTACGTTAGCTCTGCCGTGTCACGCTAAATGAGGAGAATTTCTTGATTTACGTGTAGCACATAGCATAATCAAGCTAACTTTTATATCCTGTTAGCAAGTTCCTTTCTATCCATTCTAGGAGCTAGGTGCAATTATAACAAACTCCGTAACAAGTAGCATGAGAAAGTAAAATGGCGAAGCCCCACCCACCTCCCACCACTGCAAGTCAACGTCAGCGCGAGTCAGCTCTATGACATCACCCACAGAGAGATGCAGCGGTTGGCCAAAAGCCACAGGGGGCGGGGGCATACCATAGTAATCATGACACACCTCCATCTTAGGAAGACCTGAGAGAGACAGCGAGAGAGGAGAAAGCTGGTAGGAAATGCATGGTAATAATGCTAATGATAATGTGTAATATTTACTGCTACTGTTAGCAAGGATGCAAACATCAGCTAACCTGACAGGACTTCTGAGGGAAACTGTAAGTTGTATTTATAAATGTTGACAAGCTTCAGTGCTAATGCTAACAAGCTAAAGTGCTAACCTAGTTTCTAAAGGAAAGTTATAATTTGCAGCGATAATTGCTAGCAAACATGAATGAACAGATTTATTGAATTTTTTTAAGGAAGCTATGCAGCAACTTGATCTATCACAGAGTACACTAACAACTGTTAATAGCAGCAGGGCTTGTACCAGGGCAAAGCATTGAATATGGCAATGGCCAGAGGGCAGGTTACAGGAGGGGCAGGTCTGAGGAGCGCGGATTAACGTGAACGTGAGTGAACTCACCTGGTTTGGTTTGTCTCTGAGTGGCAGATCTCGACTTGCTCTAAAGGGAACAAATGCATGTTAATTAGTTTTGTACTTCTTCTGCAATCCCTAATACACAGCATGTGTGTGAGATCCCACAATGCACTGCAGTAAGTTTATTCTCTGTGTGGGTCAGAATATACCCATAATGCACTTAGAGTGAACATAGAGTATAAAAAAAGATATATGCTAAACCATGTAACTGGTAAAGGAAAGACGATACGGACTGAACCATTTGATGGTGTGCAGGGGGATGTTGTAAAGACTGACCTTTTTCGTAGTTGTAGAGTTTTCTGGAAGAAAAAATGACAAAAGAATAAGATTCCATCTTTTCCTTCATTAAATTTCCACACAGCTTAATGAGGAAAATCAGACCTGCGTTGCGTCCACACACAGACACTCGTCCGAGACACTCCTTATGGGCGGCCATTTTGCAGCGGGTGCAGCGGTAACCCTGGTAGAAGATCCCTCTGTGGGAGAAAGACCACAAACAAGCACAAAACTTTACACCTCCATATTCATCAGGCTTTCTCTTAGCGTTTATGCTTCATGCACACTAGCAAGCAACATGATGCCAATTTCAGCGACAAACAAAGAAGATTTGTGTGGTCTGCATTATCTTCAGTTTCAATCATATTATTAAAACATATAACTGTGTTTCATCCCATCCTGCTATATACAACCGCTCATTAAATATGTAGAGAGACATTACAAGGAAAGGTAAAACTTGGAAGGAAGTAGCAGAGATCGTTGCTGCTTCTGGTGACTGTGTGTAGCTTTCTGAGTAGCTTAGTGTAGACAAAGACTCAGTCATGTGCTTTGGCACTTTTATATATTGCAACACTGGCTAATATGTCAGCATTGATTCATTAGCCTAATATGCCAATTTGTAACCGTGTTTACTATTGACAGTATACATTTTGCTTTAATAATTATGGTAATTTATCAGGGCCAATGAACATGAAATGTTCAACATCAATATTATTTTAATTAGATATCATTTATTACTCAATATAATATCGATATCATATCCTCATATTACCCAGCCGATACTATACACAATCCAAATATATCAAGACATGGGTTGAAAATATACATTTAGCACTGAAAATAAAAGTTTGGAGAAAATCTCCTCTGTGAGTGTAGCTAAAGTAAACTCCAAGATGGTTTCCCAACCATTTACCTGAGCAACATCTGACAGGCTTTACAGGAAGTGGTATCCTCAAAACAGTGCATCTGGAAGTCGTGGCCATTCGCCGTGCTGTTCTCTGGACACATGTTGGACCTGCACAAGCACACACATGTCATATCATCTGTCACATGCAAATGAGGGAGTTGGGGAGAAGAAACAAGATCTGAAAACAATCAAATGCTAGAGTAAAGGTTCTGTAATTGAATGTAGTATTTCTCTAAAAGCTGTTATTTCACTACTTAAATGGTCAAAATTTGCATAACCACTAGCATTAGACGCTAACAAATCAAGCATGCCCTCACTGCTCTTAAAATGATCTAGTTTGGTGGAATCCAGTTTATCTAATTAAGAAGCAAACTTACAAAAAGATTCAATTAATGTTAAAATAACGTAGCAGACACGCCACTCACAGAGCCATCTCGAACTGTTCTAGCCATTTCTTCTTAAGCTCACGGGTCTTGAAGTACAGATCATAACCACCCTGGCCATACGAATCCATCAGCAAGAAGGTATGTGTCCACTACACACACACACACACACACACACACACACAGACAGAGGCCAAGATAGACACCCAGTGAGACAGAATAGTTGACACAAATGTGGAAATACACCCAGAAGGGAGTGAGAAGAGAAAAGAAGACAGAGTGTAAGAGAACCTTTTTTTTGTCATTGTCTCCGGTTGGTTCGTCTCTCAGTTGGAAGTGCTGCAGGTCAATTAGCTCTTTCAGCTCCATGCTCTCGCCACTGCGCTTCTTACACACCAGTAGGGCTTTATCAAAGAGAAATGCATACCTGCACGCAAAATTCGCAATTTAACAGTGATTTGAGATTTGTTTAAAATTTAGCTGTAGTTTTTAATTGTAGGATAACCTATCATAGCAAAATGTTTTAAAGATAGAGAGTTGAGTTATAGCCATGAAAACTGTTTAGCAGAATATATATATATATATATTACTATTGCAGCCAAAACTAGGCCCAGTGGGTCACCAGGTATCAGGAGTGTGTACCAAACAAATCTCCTCAATTTCCATTTATCAAGAGGATGAAACAATCAAACAATTCCATTGGGTCACCAGTTATCAATATTATGCAGGTACAGACCACTCCGCTAGACTGCTTGAACCGAGGACTGTGCAGATATTCAGTAACTTTATGGGGGTTGCCAGTCACCAAACCATGAAGGTGTAAACAACCCCGCTAGGATGCCAGTTACCAAAAACTTTGCATGTATGAAACTCCTCCACTTGGTCCCTGGTTAAGGCCATACAGGTAGCTCACAACTCAGCGCTACAGCTGCAACACACCCATAAGTCACCAGTTACCAAGACAACTTCAATGGAGTTCCATTTACCAAGACCTATAAGGTACCAAACAACACTACTAGCATTACCAAAACTCTGTAGGTACTGAGCTGCAGCACAAGTTACAAAGACCATGAAGAAAAAAAACGAACAACTTCGCTAGGTCAGCAGTTACTAAGATCATTCGGCACTGAACAACTCCAATGGGTCCCCAGTTACCAATACCTTGTAGGTTCCAAATAAGTCCACTAGGCCACAAGTTACTAAGATCATTCTGGATAAGAACAGAATGGATAAGAACACTTAGTTTCATTAAGATTTTTCTATCTTGCTTAGACGCGTCAAAATCACACTGTCAGTCCATTTGTCCGCACTTTTCCACTTTTTTTAGCTAACATTAAGAGCTGTTGTTACATGGATAACTTTTTACACAGATTTATAAAAATAGTTGGTGCTGGTGCTGCATTGGCTCATGTGTTAGACCAATCACAGTCGACTTACGACTGGACCAATCACTACACACTTACATTACTCACAGTTCCTCTTGTGCAGGGAAAGTGCCTACCCTGAAGCAAAAGCTAACAAAGTCCCTCAAAACAGTGCTCTAAGTACACTAGTCATCCTCAGTTCCTGAAGGGGGTTCCTCCAACAGTTCTAATAACCTATGAAAAAATTCCTCAGGGTCACTAGTTACAAACTGTTCATGTACTGAACAACGTCTTTGAATGTCAATACAGAAAATTGTTGGGGACAAAATTGTCCTGGCCATTACATATCCAAACATACACATTCAAAACACATACACACAAAACAATCACCTGTCTTGCTTGGATTTCTTGTCAGGGCTGCAGATCTTCAGCTCTCCATCGATCTTCGGGCGGCCAAAAAGTGCGAGGGACTGAGTCTGAGTGACAAAAAGGAAAAACAGGAGGTGGTCAAATGGAAGAAAGATGCAATTAAGAGATGTGCAGAGATTTACGATTAGAGCTCAAGCTTTGTTCCATTTCGGTGTAACTCTTCGCTGTGGTTAACTCCACACTTTGCTGCAGCACTCTGCAAAATTCACTGCACGTAGAGGGGACTTTGGGGGCACATCCCACCACACTGACTTTACACCTTGTTTTTGAATCCCTGTGCAGTATCAAGTGAATCTATATTCATTTCCATGAAGTGCAGTGAGATACAATTTAGCACAAGAATGAAGTTATTGAGCACCAGTGCAACACAAAGTTATGGAAGCAAACAATGAAAGATTTAGTTTGTAAATGTCACCGCAACTTCCTGTTAAGCAGGAAACTGTATGCATGACTGTTTCCCTACAACAGCAATACATTGTTTCCCCTGATCTTTCATTCAGACTCCATTCTAATGAAACTGTTTCACTTATCCATTTACATGATACTTGCAGTATGTAACCCCCAGTCTTGTTATTCTGAACATTTACAAATATTGTAATATTCTTGCATTCAGTTCAACATTAAGCCATGAAGGTAGGCAGACTTTTGGGTCTTGAGGTAAAGTGTGTTAAATATACGAGAACAACCGTTTTCTGGGGAACGTCATCTTGGATAAGCTTTAACAAGTGCAGGCAAAGACAACTGTATAATAGAGGCACATAATACAGGCTGTCGCTTGATTAGTCCTAGTCAATGTGATTAATAATAGTGATTATTAATTACTGTAACTGACACAACATGGTATATGATCCTGCATCGAATAGGGTTTAGGGGCCTTACAGTGACCTGTGAGACACCTGTTTGTTCATCAATTAAATGCTAATCAATTAAATGTTGCCATGTACTGACCTACCCATGGCGCTGATGCAGAAACCGTCAGCTAGAGGTTCTGCTGTAACCATGGAAACAGACCTAAGGAAACTTTGCGGTGAAACTTTATATCGGGACTTTGACACTAAATTAGCTAATTAGCACATTATCAAGGCTAATGGTAAAGAAATGATCTAGAATACTATAATATGAAAGATTTCATGTACTTAATATATACGATACATTAATTACACTAAACTAAAACGTGCTGATGTAGGAAAAAATGGTTTGGCTCAATGGTTAATTTTTATGCAAAATATAATAAATTGTGTTGTGATTTAGCTCACAGTTGGTTGGTTGGTTAAATGCTGTACTTTGGTTACACATTTTTTATGTAGGAAATTTCTGGAAAGTCTATGGATGTAATGAATGGTCACCGGTTTACTGTCACTGATGAACTAATTACGCCATACAATATTTTTGGCACATACCTAACGGTCACATGCTAAGCTAATGCTGTATCAGCACTGAGTGCGGTGAAATAAATGCTGATTGGGCTATTAAAGGTTTCATGATGCTGAAAAACTCATCAAAAAAAAAAAAAAATGCTGGTTTAACATTGTTTCCTAACACGTCCTGTCCTCTTCGGCTCTACTGATCACATCAACGAGACACAAACTGTCTGTATTTGCTCAAAAGAGAAAAGTTTTTCTATAAAAAAAAGTGTGTCATGGTGTGATATTCTGTGTTTCCCAAGTGTGATGTAACCCGCAGTCAAACATGGGTTTCAAAAAAAAAAAAAAAAGCCTACAGGAAGCAGCTTTCTGGTTTTACAGGCTTGCATCAGACGCCGCTAATCTGGTGCTTTTGTAAAGCAATGAAACCAGAATCATTCTTCTGTTCACTGGATGAAAGTTTAACGCTAAAATGATAACCATGTTGGACAAAACCGTCGCAAAATTCTTATACACACAGTAAAAGTTAGACAGTTGATAAAATGTGAAAAACTCAATTCTGCCACGTGCGTAGCATGACTAAAATAAACATCGTGTGATAACAGACAAAACTAAACCTTTGTTGTGTATTTGCAATTGCTAGCTTGGATACAAGCAAATCCTGGCTTTTTGAACATAGTTTGCTCTTGTAGCGAAGAATGAGCTGACTAACCTAGCTACATAGTTAGCTGTCTAATGTAGCTATGTAGCTAACGGAGCACAGAAACTGAATAAAGGCCACTTCAAAGATGTTGTATTGTAAATCCATATAGTGTATGAATATTTCAATATGAAACAATAAACATTAAAAGAGACTTCATTGAAGCTGATGAAGTAACAGAGATTAGGAGATGAGTGACTGACATTTACAAGGGGCTAAAAGGAAGCAATGACCATATAAGGTAAAAAGGGACAACTAGGACAGAGTTTTGACAACATCAACGTGATACTTCATCTCTACTGGTGCATGCAGGAATCCTGCTCCCGGCAAATAATGCTGATTGTGATGCATCCCATAATAAGGCAAATAAATAAATATTTGTTCCTACCATGTTCTCGATAGAGAGCTGAAAGGCTGTGATCTGACGCATGACCTCATTATCCCTCTTCACCTCGTTCACACACTGAGCAAGATCCTACACAAACACACACACACACACACACACACACACACACACATACACACACACACACACACACACACACACACACACACACACA
>JAQQZX010000010.1:424865-449777 GCA_030068355.1 Notoglanidium maculatum
ATCATCAGAAACACAAGAACCTATACACTGTAGCATACAGAGCAGGTAAACACTGCACACACACACACACACACACATACACACACACACACACAGAAACAGTGTGTCTGTGTGTCTTTGTGTGTTCAAGTTCAACACTTGGCAGCATCGTGGTGTCCCTGCTGCATTCAAAGTGCTATCTATTGTGAGCGCATGTATTTGAAAAGCCAGCCATTTTCACTGTGGTGGTAGAGGAAGGGGTGTGTGTGTGTGTGTGTGTGTGTGTGTGTGTGTGAGTGGGTGTGTGTGTTTGTGTGTGTTTGTGTGAAGGTACAGGTGTTTGTACAGAATCAGCTGATCTTTATTTGGGGTTAATCAGAATCACATCACTGATGACTGGTGCAGGATAATTACTTCTCAACATGAGTTTAAAGGTGATTAGTTCATTTTGAGTAAAGTCTGAGTAAATCTGAGTAAAGTCACATGAGTGTAAAGACACAGTGTTTATTTTTTCCTAAAACATCTCTATTTGTTTTCACTTGAATGTTGTTAGTTGCTGTATCGTGTTAAAGATGCAAAAAGATCTGATATGATTTTATCACAAAAACCTGTGATTTTTACAGGTGTGTAAAGGTTTTATATCCATGTGCTGAAATAAATAATAAATTCATGATATTAAATCTATAGAAACAGGAAATGGTTTTAAAAAAGGAAATCATTTAATTGTTTAGTGGGTGGGGTCAGGGGTTATTGTCCCATACCAATCCTGCTTCACACACTTCACACACGCTGTCTATCTGTTCACCTGTCTAACTGTTCACCTGCCTATCTGTTCACCTGTCTAACTGTTCACCTGCCTAACTGTTCACCTGCCTATCTGTTCACCTGTCTAACTGTTCTCCTGTCTAACTGTTCACCTGTCTAACTCTTCACCTATGTATCTGTTCACCTGTCTAACTGTTCTCCTGTCTAACCGTTCACCTGTCTATCTATTCACCCGTCTAACTGTTCACCTGTCTATCTGTTCACCCGTCTAACTGTTCACCTGTCTATCTGTTCACCTGTCTAACTGTTCTCCTGTGTAATTGTCTGTTAGAGTGTTTAGCTGTTTATTGTCCTATCAGTCTGTTTGTCTTTCTGTTTATCTGAGAGAATGATGCTATAAACCAGTCTAGCAAGATTTAATAACAGACCATGTTGCTTAACATGTACACACACATGCACACACACACACACACACACACACGCACACACACATGCACACTTACACACACACGCACACTAGAATCTGAGAAATTTCCTGCGAAACTTTGGGGTCTGTCTGAACTTGTTGGCTCCGCCCTCACAGAAAGCCAACAAATTCCTGTGCCTGATTGGCTGACAGAGGGGGGGGTCAGAGCTGCTTTCCCACACTCTGATTGGCCGATGGCTCTGGCCTGCAGGTCTTCACCTTATCCACGGCAGGCATTTCAAAATTCCAAAGGAGAAACTGAGAGGAATAAGAAGCAAGCAATTAAGGAGAAAAGAAAGAGAAAGGAGACACGAGACGAGTGCGTGAGGAAATAAACTAAATACGACAACGTGAGATCTTCATACACACAGACCACACAGGTAACTGCCCGTACACAACAATGAGTGTCTGTTGCATTAGTGTGTAGGCTACACTGATGTTTACGATATTAGCACGACATCATATGAGACAGACAGGTTTGTCCGGCATGTCACTGATGAACATTAACTTTCTCTGAGATTTAGAAGGCACCCTTAAAATGCTCCTTACCCAGGGGTAGTAATGAGACTTTGAGTCCACAATAACGGTATTGTGTGAGTTGAATATTGCAATATATCGTATAATCATTTATTAACACACATCTACAGTATTTGTTTATTTTAGCATTGATTTTTATTCTTCATATTCATTGATCAAGATTATTTTATTTGCTTTATTTATTTTACATTTTTAATAAGATTACTGCTTTAATAGACATATTTTTAAATAAACTACAATCAGTGAGCTAGCATGTCGCTTCACAGTGCTAACTGGTGGCTATTTTTGCCATCATTAGCTGGTGTAAATGAGTGGACTGCTCCTTTCATGCTTCATATTTGTTATCATGTATTATTAGCCACATTAACATCACATTTTAAAATGCTATTTAAGCTAATTAGCATACTGTTACACCCACAATGTCAGTTAAACAAATGGCTTGGTTTTAGCAAAACTACGTTGCATAACTCACCTTTCTCCATAAACTGTCACTGGGCAATTAGCATAACAACACATTTAGTCTAACTGCATTAGTATTAACATTAATGCACTCAGTATGATGACGCTAACTTTTTCTCTGTTAGCATTCAAGATTAGCAAGAGTTGCAGTTGAACCATTAGTATGTTGTTCACTGTTAGCAACATTAACATGTGCCAAACAGTGTAGTGTGACTTACTGATGCTATTGATTGTTATCAATTTATATTATTATTATGCATTATTATTATTATTATTATTATTATTATTATCATTACTGATGAACGCTGATGTGCAGGCATGAGTAATCGCTCCATTGCGTGGTGGCTCAGACAGATCGGCCTGCCGCAGTACACACAGGCCCTGCAGAGAGAGTATTATGGGCTGGAGGTAGGCATGTCTCCATTCATACATCTTGAATGTGAAAATGTGAGGCTTTGTCTCAAATCACACACTATGTAATAAATACCCTATAGACTGTCACATGGCTCCGCCCCCTCAGTGACATGTGAATGTTCTGTGTGTCTACTTTTTATTTCTTAATTTCTACACAATAAAGTGTGTCTGCGCTTTATCTCTTCTGAGTCTCATGAGTACTGCATTACTGAACACGATGCCAGTTACCTGTCTGTCTGCCTTTTCTGTTTGTACCTTTGCCTGTCTGTATGTCTGCTGCCAGTTTACCTGTTTGTCTCACTGTCTATCTGTCTCTTTATCTGTCTGTCTGTCTGCCTCTTTATCTGTTTACTTATCAGTCTGTCAAATTGTTTCTGTCTATTCAAGTTTTTGTTTATCTGATTATTTATCACTCTGTCAATGTATCTGTCTGTCTTTTTATGCATGTTGCTGTCTGTTTATCTGTCTGTCTGTGTGTATTCATGTCTGTTTCTGTAAATCCTTAATGTTCTGTGTGTGTGTGCGTGTGTGCATGTGTGTGTGTGTGTGTAGGGTCTTTTGCGGGTTACTGATGGTGACCTGATGTCGATGGGTGTTGAAGATGCTGATCACAGAGAGACCATATTAACTAATCTCCAAAAACACCAACAGGGCTTACAGCCAGGTATGCGCACACACACACACACACACACACACACACACACACACACACACACACACACACACACATCAGTGGTGAAGTAGGGTTTTTTTCAGTTCTCTTGTGGCTTTTTTGGCAACCCATCTCAGTAAGGAGTTTACTGAAGCCCTTGTACTCTGTAATCAGAGGATATAATGACATGGAATGTGTTTCAGGTTTTATTAACCCTGGAACATGCTGTCTGAGTGAAGACCAGATTCATCCCAGAGCTGGAGAACAGAACTGCAGTTGGTTGATAAAGCAATGTCACTTGTAACTGTAATAAAAATGCTTAAAAATAATAGCTGTGACTGTTCATGATATTTTTAACACAGGAATTACAGTAGGCCTGATTTCCTTTATATGAGTTGATATTGGACGTGTTCTGCTGTAGTTAAGTGTGTCTGAAATGATTGAATAAGAATCTGATCAGACAGTGGGCCGTTCTGGCTGTTTCTTCTGTTAAAATACTAACTTGAATAATTGTTTTTAAATGTCATTGCAACTCAGGATGAATCTGACAGACTGTTATAATGGTTCTTCCAGCAGGTTTAAAAGAAAGAAAGTGGTTTTTTTTTTTATTTGATTTGTTGATTTCTTATGAAACAACAGGACATTTTGTCCTGATTGCCTATTCAGTCTACAGGAAACATTACATTTTAATTTTTAAAACGTTACATTTGAATGTATGGCCCTGTGGCAGCCTTTTTGTTGTGACGATGTTAAACCTGTAGATTGGTGAAGTTTCTAACATGTGTGGTTTTAATCTGCTGTGGATGTGGCAATATGTGTGTGTGGGTGTGTGTGCGGCATTTGAGTTTTCTTTTCAAATCCTTGCCCACCCTGTTTTCCCCAGGCCCACCCACTGATCAGTTTCTGGCCTCACCACTGACAAACCCACAGCGTGTCCAGGCCAGAGAAAAGAAAGTCAGCAGGAAGTTCTCTCTCAGTTCATCTGACCTGTTTCGCCAAAGCATCATTCCACGTTTCAGTCGTCGTGAGAGCCACACCCTCTCTATGTCCTGCTCCAATCTCCACCCACTCAATGATCGGCATCACACCATCGCCGTCAAACCCAAACACAGGTAGAGTCTGGACCACTTTAAATCCAAAATGAGTTGTATAGCGAGACTCTGACCAACAGAGCAGAGAGCTAGGTCATGTAATAAATGAATTAATAACTATTACACTTGCAATGTATCATAAAACATACGTACCTTTATTTTTAATTTGTAAAAATAACGATTCTAAATAATAAATAATTAATTAAAGCAATGAATTAAGAAATATTAAATAAATAAAATGGCAATAATATGAAAGTGTATGAACAATTTCCAGTAATAAAGAAATAAATGACAGGTAAGTGCATGTAAATTAGTGTAGAAATGAGATAATACTGTTATGGGGTGAAATAGCACCCCCTGGTGACTGCAGTTTCTCTCACAGAGAATGTAGAACACACACACCCATACCCACACACACACACACACACACACACACACACACACACACACACAGACACAGACACAGACACAGACACACACACACACACACACACACAGAGAGAGAGAGGGAGACAAACGAACAAACCCCCATGGGACACTTTAAAATTATATGTGTGTTTGTGTGTGTCAGTCTTGTTGTAATGAATTTTTTAAATCTTTTTTTTTTAAAGCTTGATTTAAAAAGGGAACACACACACACACACACACACACACACACACACACACACACACGGATCCTCTCAGGGGTGGGCGTGGCAGCTGGAGACTGATTGTACAGGACCTGAATGAAAGAGCCGCTTTAGTCATTTTAACGTCACATTTTGTGAGCAGCACTGCTGTAATCTCTCACCCTATTGGCTGATCCTCTGGACCACTGACACACACTTCCTCTTATCCGCTACAGTGCTGATAAGCCGAGCTACAGTTGTGCAATAAGGGTTGCCAGATTATTACTGTGCGTATTACTTCCAGGTCTGAAAACACTATCCTGAGTCCTGTTAGAGGATGTTTGGGGTTTTCCATTAGGTGTGATATCATAATTGCCCTTTCTGTGGATTTATTTATGTGGATTTTTGGGATCCCACTGCATTAGTCAGTGCATGTATACTCCACTAAATAACACAATGGGCTCCTACACTCTATATAGCGCTCTATATGCTCATCACTTTCACATAATGTTGCATAGCACTGTATAGAAAAGTTGGAATGTTTCCAACAAATGTAATTTAGAAATTGTTGAGATAGTTTATGAGTTTGATAAGTTGTTTGTACACTTGTGGTTGTTTCTCAGGGCTTAGGAGTTCAGGTTGAGGTGTAGAGGTCATGAAAAGTGCACATCTTGTTCATGGCTAACATTCTTCTTACACAAGATAAGCGACTCAGTTTATGCAGTTTTCCTGCGTCACAACATGCCATGCATCCAAAACGTTCCTCACAGCTTGAGTTCTGGTACCACAATAAATACAAAACAAGCAAACAGGATATTCTAGTGCCTTCCATTTTCAAACATATGTATACAAAACCTAAGCAATGTATGGAATTGTGCAACCAAACCATGATTCAGAAGTAATCCGTCTATGTGAATAAATCTGAACCTCGGCAAAGAACAAGCCCACAATCAGTCCTGAGTATTCAGACCAAGCGTGAAACTCCCTTATCGAGTTGCACCTGTAGACTTTTCTAAAAACTACATTCTCTCTCAGGTGGATAAGAACAGATTTGTTCATTCGTACAGGCATTTACACAACAACTTTGGTATTCATGAAAATCCTGTAAATTCAGAAAAACTTTCCTAGCCTACTGGTGCTTCTGAGTGTCTGAGTCTGAAGACTAACAACTGTAAACCATCAATTCATATAATCTGCGTGGACTACTGCACTTTGACATCTGGAATATACAGTGTAGTTTAAATGATTTATGTTTACGTTTACAGCATGTATCAGACGTATCAAACGTAGTGTATCACGTATCAAACATAAACATTATTTATTCATTATTCATTTATTCACTATTTATTATTTATTCATCATTTACTTATGTTTATGTTTACAGCGTTTATCAGATGCCCTTGTACAGAGTCTCTAATATTATTATTAAATATTATTATTATTATTTATACTATTATTATTACACTTCTGTTTTTCAGCATTTACACTGACCGCTCATTTCAGGCTCCTAACTGTCTGTGTGCTTTACCTTTTATGGAGTTTTGTGGGCGTAACTATATGCAAATGAGATGTGGAACTCAGGAACTCACTATGTACTTTACAGCTGATCAACGAACACACAGAAAAACAAAGAAAGTTAGCATTAGCATAAGGGGGAATTTGGAATTTAGTGAGTCATAAAGGACTGACTCTGTGTTTGACCATGCTTGTGCTGCCAGCTGGTGAATCCAATCTGGCAACCCTGAGTAAGGGGCCAATAAAAGTCAGTGGTGTGGAGAGAGTTAAACAGCCTGTAGACACATACTCAAGCTGACACAAGTCAGAGGCGTCGACATGCTGGCTCAGGCCGAGGGAGCTTCGAGTCTCCGAGCTCAGACAGGTAGGGAGAAGATAGGAATCCTGGGAATGTGACACGGAGAGGGACGAGGTTAGGCTCTGGCTCGGAGAGGACATGGACATTCCTGTTCCTTACTTTCCTGTACTGTGTTTTCCTGTAATATGTGGACTTTAACACGGCAGGGTGTGTGAGACGGTGTTCAGGTGAGTTGGGTCTTGTAACTGTCTTTCATTACTTACTGTGTGTTGATTGTGTGTGAAGCTGAAGAAATACTGTTAATGATTGGCCTGAAGTAGAGCTGCGACACACTAAAACACAGAATTAACACTGACAGCACTGAATTGTGTTCATTATTACAGTTGTAATGTTACTGCCCTTACAGTGTGCAATTAACACCTGAGGTAACACCTGGACTGTCCTGAACACACATACACTAACACCTACATTATTAAATTAACACTTACTCTAACAGATACAGTGTCGAATTAACAAAAGCACTGACAGATACAGTGCCAAATTAACACACACACTAACAAATACAGTGTTGAACTTACACATACTAACAAATACAGTGTTGAATTAACACACACACTAACAGATACGGAGTTGAATTAACACATACTCTAGGAGATTAAAGTTCATGTTCAGTTTTATTCGTTGCATAAACACACAGTGTACAAGACAATGGCAGAGAAATGTTTTCCCTGTGTCGTCCCCCGCATTGTGTAATAGTTTACTAACATAATGCCATTTTTTTAAAAGAAAACTGTACCAGAGCTAGTAATGGCAGAGGTAGATAATATATATAATATAAGATATATAATATAATGTATATATAATATATATATATATATATATAAATAATTGAATATAATTATATTAATATGTATATGATTAATATAAATATAAAAAATACACATGGAATAGATAAAAATTATGCATCCCGATCAACCGTAACATTAAAACCACTGACAGGTGAAGTGAAAAACACTGATTAGCTCATTACAGTGGCCCCTGTTATGGGGTGGGATATATTGGGCAGAAGGTGAACAGTCAGTTCAGGCAACAGGCGAGTGTAAGGATCTGATTGACTTTAAGTCGCCAAATTGTGACGATTAGATAACTGGATCAGAGCATCTCTAAAACCGCAGGTTTTGTTTGGTGTTCCCAATGTGCAGTGGTTAGTACCTACCAAAAGTGCTCCAAGGAGGACAACCAGTGAACTGGTGACAGGGTGATGGGCCTCTGAGGTTCATTAATGCACATGGGCAGTGAAGGCTAGCCGTCTGCTCCGATCCCACAGAAGAGCTACTGAAGCACAAAATACTGAGAAAGTGAATGTTGGCTCTGATAGAAAGGTGTCAGAACACACAGTGCAGTGCAGCTTGCTGTGTTTGGTGCTGTGTAGCTGCAGAGCGGTCAGAGTGCCCATGCTGACCCTGTCCAGTGCAGAAAGCTCCTACAATGGGCACGTGAGCATCAGAACTGGACCATGGAGCAATGGAAGAAGATGGCCTGGTCTGATGAATTATGTTTTCTTTTACATCACGTGGACAGCCAGGTGTGTGTGTGTGTGTGTGTGTGTGTGTGTGTTGCTTACCTGGGGAAGAGATGGTACCAGGATACACTATGGGAAGACGTCGAGCCAGCAGAGGCAGTGTGATGCTCTGGACAATGTTCTGCTGGGAAACTTGGGTCCTGGCTTTCATACTGGTCTTAATTTAACATGTACCACCTACATAAACATTGTTGCAGACCAAGTACACCTTCTCATGGCAACAGTATTCCCAAATGTCAAAGGTCTCTTTCAGTGGGATAAAGCACCCTGCAACATGCCAAAATTGCTCAGGAATAGTTTGAGGAACATAACAAAAGGTTCAACATGTTGACTCGGCCTCCAAATTCCACAGATCTCAATCTCTGAGATGTGCTGGACAAATGAGTCCAATCCAGAGAGGTTCCACCTCACAATTTACAGGACTTAAAGGATCTGCTGCTAATGTCTTGGTGTTTGATACCACAGCACACCTTCAGAGGAATCCATGACTCAATGTGTCAGAGCGGTTTTGGTTGCACAAGGAGGACCTACACACTATTAGGCAGGTGGGTTTAATGTTATGGCTGATCAGTGCAGAAAAATAATATAGATAATATAAACATATCAGCAGGATGTGATTGTTTATCTGATGTTTATGTTGATTTTGGGCTGCAGCTTGCCAAAGTCCACAACCAGCTCCTTTGTCTTTTTGACATTCATGGAGAGGTTGTTGGGCTGACACCATGTTACCAGGTTCTCCACCTCATGCAGGATAGGGCCTCTCATCATTGTTGCTGATCACGCCTACCACCATTGTGTCATCAGCGAACTTTATCAGCCTGTTAGAGCTGCTGGTGGTCAGACACTCACTGGTATACAGGAAGTACAGAAGGGAGCTGAGGACACAGTCCTGAGGGGCTCCAGAAATTAGGGAACAGGGATAATAGTAGAGGATTTGAAGTGAGTAAGGATTGTTGCTTTTGTGAGTCTTTTGAATTAACGCATACACAAACAGACACAGTGTTGAATTAACACATGCATTCAGTTACATTCAGTGCTCTCTATGTATAGCTATGCAGAATCTACACCTGAGGTGCTTATAGCTTCTGTGTAAGTGCACTAAATAGGAAATGATATAAGGAGCCATTTGGGATGGACGCTGTGTTTCCTTTTATTTTTCGGATGTTAAGAGAGGGAAGGAAGTTCTCTTAACACCACTCCTGCAGGGTTCCTGAGTGTGTTTCTGTGTGTGTGTGTGAAAGCTTGTGTGTGTGTGTGAGTCACAGACCTTCAGCATTCCTCATTAAATGAATTTCCAATGTCCAATGAACATCCTGTTTGAACAAAGGTAGTCATGGCAGTAGCATATCACTGCATTTGCTTCGTTCATGTCTATCAAACAGCTGCATCAGGGCATATACGTTTAATAATAGCTCCTGCTCTCATGTTTTATAGCAAGAGGAGGAGTGTCGGAGTCTTCATCGCTCAGGTGAGCCATGTCCTATATCACAGTTCTCATTCAGTTAATTATATTTTAAAAACCCTAAATTAGCTTTTCATGTGGTGTCAGGTTATTCTATTAATGCTATGAATGTATAATTCTAACATTCCTTTAAAGAAACATTTTTCTTACAGTGTTATTTCTGTGCTGTTTTAACATTACTGAAAAGCTCTAGGTTTTTTTTATTCTTTATGCCAACAGGTCATGAGCTTCTTTATTCTTTCTTTGTTTTTTGAATAATTCAAAATGTTATTTAGGTGTTTTCGAGCCATAAGGACATGGACTCTTTGAAAAAAGAACTGGAAGAGGAGCTTAAACTCAGCTCTGACGATATCAGGAGTCATGCCTGGTATCACGGGCAGCTGCAGAGAGAGGTGTGTGTCTGGGTGTGTGTGTATTGACATTGTTACAAGATGTGTGTGTATACTATGGCAAGGCTAGGGCAATATGTTTGTGTGTGTGTGTGTGCTTTTAAGTCTTGGGTTTAAATCACTGTGTTTATTAACTTTGTGTGTGTATATCAGTGAAGGGTGGAGTGGGTGTGTAAGTACAAGGTTAGCTTCAATGAGGTGTGTGTGTGTGTGTGTGTGTGTGTGTGTGTGTGTGTGTAGGGAGCAGAGGAGCTTTTGAAAAATGATGGCGATTTCTTGGTGCGAGACTCTAGCACAAGTAACGGTGATTACGTCCTGAGCTGCATATGGAAAAAGCAGTGGATGCACTTCAAAATCATTCGCATTGTCCTCAGGCCAAAACAGGTATACTTACAGTTCTTCTACCCAAACTCATAAACTACATTTCTCTGGCCCAAACTGCTACACTTCCAAACTGCTACACTTCCAAACTGCTACACTTACAGTTCACCTGCTGTTCCCCGACTTAAACACACACCTTCTCTGGTCCAAATAGGTCCACTTACAATCCTGTGACCCAACAAGCATACCTACAGTTCCTCAACTTAAACAGCAGATTAATCTGTTCTCTGGACCAAACAGGTACATGTGCAGTTCTGGCTCAAATAGGTCCACCTACAATTCTTTAGCCCAAACATGTACAGCCACAGATTTATGATGCAGAAACCTATACTCAAATTAGTACAACAAAACAGATACTCAGACAATAATCTGTTCTAAACAAGTACACCCAAAATCCCTGGACAAACAGATATACCAATAGTTATCTGGCCCAAGCAAGTAAACTCATTTCTTGGTTAAACTGGAATGTGTATACAGTATATAAGTGGCCCAAACAACCACAGTCCTCGGCTCCATAGAGGATTGTGCATGTATGCCTGATTCAAACAAATACACCCACAAATTTATTTAATTATTTATTTTTTAATCTTTGACCAAAACAATTACATGTATTATAATTTGACCCAAACATCCGAGCCAACAATTCCATGGCCCAAGAAGGTAAACTAATTTTTTAAACAGGTATATCCACGTATCTGTGGCCCAAGCAAGTACACCCACAATTGTCTGGACCAAAGAGGTAGACGCTTAACTAGGCTTAACTAGCTGCAAACTGGTTCACACAGGTATGGTCACAGCTCCAAAACTCATTCTTGCTCATCCATCAGTCACCAAGACCACTGGGATTTTCATCAGGTGTGCTGAAACAGGCCTAAACATGTATGCCAATGTAGCTCCATCCAATCCAGGTACACCCACACATTTCCACCTTAAACATCTGCACTCATATACAGTATCTCTGGCCCAAACAGGAACACCCACATGTCTATGCTCTAATTTAACACGTCTGTATTGACTCATTTGTTACTCACAGAGTCTGTTATGTGTTTCCTTGGATTAGAGCAGGTGAGGTGGTACACTGTGCAATGCAGTAGTCAGACAGGAGTGGAGTTAGGAAATACCGAGGTAAGGCGGAAGTAAAGCCCCAAACAACAAGCACCAACAAGAAAACACAATGTTGTAAACATATTAGAAGGACATTTTTATGCTTGCTTACCAAAAGCTACTAAAGAATACCAAAACTGCTTTTAAACTCATCCTGGTAGACCTACTCATTCCACTTCCTCTTGGTTGAAGGAGAAAGCCTTTAATGCACCCAGGTGTTCAACAGATGTGTCAGTTGCAGAATAAATACTGTAATATGGACCAGGAGCCATATTACTATACTGTACAATACTGTACAGGGGCAGGGTTGGGAAGCTCTGTTCTATTTAGATAACTGTGTAATAAATATCAGGATTGTATGTGTTTCTCTCTCTCTGTCTGTGTGTGTAGGGTTACTCAAGGGAGCTGTTTCAGTTTGAGAATGATCAGTTCGACAATATTGCCGCTCTGGTGCGCTTCCACGTAGGTGGGCGTCGGCCAATATCGCAGGCTTCTGGGGCTGTCATCACTCAGCCAGTCACGCGCACCCTTCCTCTACGGGTCATCAGTGAGCACCAGGCAGCGAGGTCATCAAGTACAAGCTCTTCAGCAGTACCTCATTGGTCACCAGAGAAGGGCAAGAGGCGGAGCTTGAGCTCCACCCATATGGACATGCTTCATGTCAACAGCTACAGCCTGCTTAGGTATGTTTTTAAAGGTGATCTAAAAAGGGGGGTGAAATCTGTGGTTTATGTTGCAGTAAACATGAATTGTCAACATCAAATTATTTTGTGTTGTTATGGAAACTGAGTGAGCAACACTGAATATTTAATCAGTATCAGTCTGTTTTATTTCATTCACTCAGTTAATAACTTATCCTATGTGTGTAGGAGTGGCAGTCAACCTGCTAATCTAGAGACAGTAGGAAGACCATCACTACAGTCAGCACAATCCGATAGCAACCTTCGCCCAGGTACACACACACATACATACACACACACACACACACACACACACACACACACACACACACACACACACACACACACATAGAAGCACATTCTGTGTAACCTGATTTCCCTCTTGTTTCAGCTGTACCCCAGAGCACTCTAGAACCGGATCCTCTCTCCCCCGTGTTCCGTACAGGCAGCGATCCTTTACTCAGCCCTGGCTCCATCCACTCACACAATCCCAGCCAATTAGCAAAAGGAGGCTGCACACTCCGTGGTTCTGATGGACAGCTGCATTCTCGGGCTCCACCCAAACCAGTCAGAGTTTCCACCCTGTTTCCAGCAAAGTCACCAACCATTCCACGGATTGAGGTCAACCCTGCCTCCCTCTATGATGAACTTGTGCCTCAGGTCCCTCAGTCAATGATGCCCAAAGGTCCAGCAGCTCGTCTCCGTGCTCAAGAGAAATGGAGCAGCCGGGCACGTATCACCGAGACTAGCTTTGCTTTTCTTGAGGCACAGAGACATGAGGAAGAGCAAGAGGTAGAGGTGGAGAAGGAGGAGAGAGACAGAGTGATGGAGGTAGCAAGAAATGGAGACACCTGGCGATTCCTCCGTCCTGAGATAGAAACATCCTCGTCTTTTCACCTGGATGCATTCCACTCGCTGCTGCTGCCCGACAACAACCGGCCACTGGAGCAGAGTGTACTACACTCACTCAAAGAGCTGTTCAGTCGCACTGATGCTAACACCATTGCTCTGCACATGCTCAGTGTGGACTGCCAGGTGACACCTCACACACACACACACACACACACACACACACACACACACACACACACACACGCACACACAAACCTGAGACCACACTTGTCTCCACACTAAAGATCAGACTTTTGAGTCTACAACCAAGAAGGCATGCATCAGTGTTACATTTCCATTTCCATCCAAACAAATACTCATCCTCTACTTATTTTTAATGTAAGGCTGTGGACATCAGATATGACCCCAAGAAACCAACACTTCTACCTCTGAATTCAAAACCTTTCAGTTGTTGAGGTCATGACATTATGATTGCTTCAGAGTTGGTCAGTGAAATCACAAAAAGTCCCTACAAAGGCATCAAAGCAAACCAAAGCTAATGGGTTTAAAGTGGTTAGCTATGATATGCTCTTGATGTACAAGTATGTCTAAGCACCTTCAAAACTGTTTTGATATAATTGTTACAAGGAAGCAAATATCACATGTTAATCCATGCTTTCAACAAGCCAGTGTTCAAGTGGTTAAAGTCACGAGTACACTGTTGCTAGGCAACTGTATGCCAAGCTAATAACTATAGGCCTCAGCATACTTGATATGGAGACAATGTCTGAGAGGGATGCACAAAGATTTGCACCACCTTTGCAAGCTTACAGACTTGCATAGTCTCTGTGGTTTTGTATTGGCTGTCACATTTGAATGATCCAATCGCAGGCTTGTTGCATAGTGTGTTTTTCCATGGAGTTAACCCAGCTGCCATGCATGCAACATGGTGTGTGAAGACTCTGCAGGAGGTTTCTTTGTTCTGCAATTCAGAAAGCCCAGCCAAAGGATGTGTGAAAGCCAGCCAAACACCATCTCTATATGAAGTTGAGAAATATTGCATCATGACTCAAGAGCAGATATTGAGCAGTTCAAATGGTGTCTTCTAATGAATGTTTTGACACACTATATGATGACCTTGTAGTTTGAACATTCTTACATTCGTGCATTAATTCTGATATACTGTCAAAATGTATTATATTGTTCTTTTTTTCCCACTGACTCTCAAATTCAAATCCAATGGAATCCAATCCATTCAAATCCAATCCAATTTCTACTACTGTAGAAAACAGTAGTCCTACAGTGGCCTTTGAAATGGCACAGTTGAATCTCATTACCATTGCCAGAGAAAATTCCTGATTAACTGGCAGTTGTCCGGTCTTAATCATTTCTCCTCAGGTGGCACGTGTGACGGGTGTGACGGAGGAGCAAAAGAGGATGATGGGTGTGAACTCAGGACTGGAACTCATCACACTGCCACATGGGAGCCAGCTCAGACAGGACCTGCTGGAGAGACATCACCTGTTAGCACTGGGCGTGGCCGTGGATGTGCTGGGCTGTACAGGCACAGTCAATCAGAGGGCGCTGGTGCTCCATAAGGCCATCCAACTGGCTCAGGCTCTGCGCTCTACAGCCCACAACCTCTACGCCTTCAGTGCCGTGATGAAGGCCTTTGAGATGCCACAGGTTAGACTGCAAAGGTCATACATGGTGCACAATGAAGTGTTGAACAATTTACAAGTCCAGAGCTGGTGTCAGAATGTTCAGAATCGAGTTCAGCAAGTTGTTCCTGACCATCCACACTCACACAGACACACACATTCTTGTTTTGCTAATCTTTATCTTTGCTATCACCAACCTAGCTGAATGTCCCCACAATTCAACCCACCCTAAATGCTTCACTTCACATTAGTTTCAGACCTAACAGGAAAGGTTTCCTATACCAGAATCTACAAATTCATTAACCTACAGGAGGAGTGACCAAAGTCTGGCCCCATGGCCCAACGTGACTCAATTAGAGTGTATGATAGATGGCCTGTTGGCTAACATTACAAATTTTCCTTTCACCCGACAGTGGCAGGAGACTCTATTAATACAATTAGCTAAAATGCAAGAGATTTTTATTCTCTGACTACACCTGCACAATTAATTTACAGAATGATATTTAGTCATCACTACAGAAAAAAAAGCACAAAGTTGCCCTTGGGTATTTTGATGAGGTCCATTCTGATGGGGTTTAGGGTTTAGGAGGGGGGCATTTGATTTGAAAAATGGACATTTCAGTTCTAAATACTCATACTTCCAATGCAAACAATGTCCTCAAACATTGTTGTTTAATCTTTGTAATGTGTCTCAGGTTACCAGTGTTGCACCCTGCGTAAGAGTGAGTATTTAAGCGTACGATCTGTATTGTGTGTTTGTGTATGTGTGTAGATGAGCCGGTTGGAGATGACATGGCGAGTATTGAGGAGGAACCACACAGAGAGTGCTGTGATGTTTGAGAAAACCCTGAAGCCCTTCATGAAGGCACTCAGTGAGGGAGATGGTGTGTCTTAAGTTATTTTTTGTACAAGTGCAATTGTAGTCATGTGACTCCACCACTATCACCTACTGATACACAACTACCACCTGATCCCACATGGATACTACATAAAAGAAATTGGAGCGTTTTCACATATTTTAATAGAGTTTTCTTTAGAGTTATGATTTCTGATAAGTTTAGATCATGGCTCACTGCCACCTCACTGTTTTCTTAATGTGAACTGTTGCTAAGGTCAAGAGAAAACTATACCAGAATAGACTATAATCTTTTCTAACCAAGTGTGTGTATTCATGAAATTAAACATATTCCCAGTGCAAATAATGTGTTACCTTAAAAAAAACTGGTTGTTCCATTGTGGTCCGTCCTTCCTTGAGTCGTTTGGCCACATTACAACATGATCAAAATTGGAATAAAGCTTTAATATTAGTGTCTTTGTGTGTGTGTGTGTGTGTGTGTGTGTAGAGTCAGTGCTGTCAAGTCCCCTGTCCCTGCCCCACATGGTACCATTGTTAAAGCTGATGGAGGGAGAGGATGGGGTGGAGAACAGTGAGAGAGGCTGCCAGCTCCTCTACAACATCCTCCAGTCCTCACGCCACACCGCTAATCACGCCAACAACTACCAACAACACGCGCACACACTGTTATCAGGTACACACACCATGCACGCTGATGTGTTAATGCTACATCACTAATCAACATACTGCTACCTACAGCACTCAGACACACTGCAATCCTCATGATACACTCTGAACATAGTATAGTACAGGCTTACGTGCTCCAATCTGAGCAATGTGACTGGCTGTCTGATCTGTCCATCTCCCTCTGCAGCAGGTTGGGAGCCAATCCCTGAGCTGCTGGAGGTCTTCCACACTGAGTTTGCTCTGCGTCTGTTCTGGGGTCAAGCAGGAGCTAAGGCAGGCCAAAAGGAACGCTATGAAAAATTCGACAAGATCCTCACTATCCTCTCCAACAAACTGGAGCCCACTCAGACCTCCGAACTCTGACCTTTGAACTCTTGCTATGACTGTGACTGAGGTGACAGGAAGCAGGAAGTGAGGCCAAAACCAGTTTTCTCTGATTGATGAAAGACATGGAAAGCTTTTTTCTGAAGCTGAGGAAAATTTTTCTATGATTATCCGTAAGCTGTGGAAAGGTTTTCTTCTGATTCTGGAAAAGCCATGTAGAGCTTTTCTCTGACTGGACAAAAGCAGTGGAAAGCTTTTCTCTGATTGGATTGAAAGTTGTAGAAAGCTATTCCATGACTGGATAAAAGCTGTGGGAAGCTTTTGTTTGATTGGATGGAAACTTTGCAATTTGTTTTCTGAGTCAAACTAGAGCTTTTCTCCCACTGGATGGAATCTGGTTTGAACTTGTGGAACTGGCTAAAGTTCATGAGATTTTCTTTTATAAGAAAAAAAAATCTCTTAACAGCTGGAATTTGTGGAAAGCTTTTTTCTGATTGGGCGGGATTTAGAGATGACGTATGAATTTTATCTGATGTTTGCTTTCAGGTCAAAGAAATGAAAACAGGAAAAACAGACAAAATATGATATGAGTAGAAAAACAAACTGTAAAGATGAGCAGAGAATGACTTCATCATCATTTAAGGCCTTCAGACATCTCCGACTTACCAAAGAGAAACCTTTATTGTTGCATTAAGACAAGTTTACACATTCCGTCATCCACCTACGTGTGTTTATTAATGTGTGTCCTGGACATTGTCAGCCTCCTCGTTTATGTGAATGTTTTCTTACTCTGGAAACCCTGGAAATTATAAATTTCTTTTGATAATAAAAACCAAATATTTTAATATATTATGCAAGCATACTGCATTGAATCTTAACACCTTTTCAAGAAGGAAGCAGGGAGGTGGATCGGAGAGGCGCAGAACTCGGCTGTGTCCCAATAACGTAACCATTCCCCTACACATGAAATCTAACTTCCTGTCACGTTTCTTTTGTGTTTTATGACCGGAGTGTGAATGCAAGCAGTGAAATCTTGTGGGCTTTATTTGAACCTTGTAGCGTTAATTAGACCACTTGCTGTCTGGTTCATGCCACTTTTTTTCCCCCTGGGCTGTTTGTTTTCCACCATCGTTTGAACCCAGCTAAAATTTGTGCATCTCTTTTGGTGATGTATGAAACTGTGTGAGAGAGAATTTAATTACATGTTCACTACAGAAACAAAACTAAATATAATAACACATTTGAGGTGAATCACCAGAAAACGAGTCCAGTTGGTCGAAAAAATGAAAAGTTGATTTATTGGATGTTCTAAATCTACAGTTAATTCTATTTAAAATGAGGATTGTTAAATGTGTTGCAGAGAATCCAGAGAAATGAGCAAAAATGTTCTTAGCAGAAAATCAAGTTTGGTGAAAATCAGCTATAAACTTTGTGAAATATAAATTGATATTAATGCAACATAGCAACCAGATAGTTGTCATATGAAGTCATATTTAAATGCGTTTTACAGTATAATATTTTGGTGACAGATACATTATAGAGTAAGGAATGTTTTTACAGCAAACCTAGAAAACTGATATGTGAGTCATTTTTTGATGCACTCATTTCAAGTCATTCGGTGGTGACAAGCCTCATATTTAGACACCAAACATGTCCTGACTATAACTACACTCAGAATGAAATGTACTAAAACTCTTCACCATACACAACTATGCAGAACAAACATCATTGAGTTACCGTACTTTACCTATAAATTACTTTTACATTACATTATTCGGCCTTTGTGTGAATATCCACTCTGAGTATTAAAAACCAACAACACTAATAATAATAATAATAATAATAATAATAATAATATTAATAATAAGCGGTGGAGGTGTTATGTTTTTGGGTTGTACGTTAGTCCATCTTGAGAACGAGTGGTTGAATATTTGTAAGACTGATATGGAGTTATTATCATAACCAGCAGATGAGCTGATTGTCACAGCAAGGTCAAATGTCTGAAATGGTGTTTCTTCAGTGGCTTCCCTCCTGTTTGAAGTATATTTTAAGGCTGTTTAAGGCACACACATTAGTGTAAGGACTAGGTTTAGTGTCAACTAAGCTCTTTAAAGCAGCCGGCTATCCCTTCCCAGAATCCAATGCACTGTTTTTGTTTTGATCGCTACTCTGCAGCAAAAACCTACACAAATTTACTGTTATGAAACTCATCTCGAACTTTTTCTTCATTTACATATCATACATAGAAGCTTTCAGCACAACACGTCCCATCTTTCCTTTCCTTCCTGACTGCCCATGAGACCCCCGAGGCCAGCTCTGGTTCGTTATATACCGAATAACCGTATGGAAACGGAACGGATCAGTCAAAAGAATGTAATATATAGATACTTTACAACATTTCTTCAATTTCACATCACAATTTAAGATCTTAGGCCTAGCATGATCACCAGATTGTTTTTGGAATATCACAAGCAATTGCGCAGAGGATTCCGGGAAGGGTGAGCCTTTAAAAATTTCCTTGTGGTTCTGGGATGCAATGCCTAATTTCGCCACCAGGTGTCAGAGTGCACCATTAATGCCATGGGGTTTAACCAACGAGATGTGTTTTTTTGGTTGATGTTTTTTTGACCTAAACTAATAATCCAAGCAAAAAAATGTGAAATGTACACAGTGTTCTCCAAATGGAGATGATCAGCCGTGAAAGGAGTTTGCTTCCTTATGAAACATGATAATGTGGTTTATAGTTTCCAGTTGTGCAAACTGCAAAGCTAGATAATTCTTAGCTGGACTATTAAATTAACATGTAATATTGGTGGGCTTTAGGCAGAAATTTCTTTTTTGCATGTTAGCAGCGTGAAATTGGTCTGTGTTTGAGTTGAAAAAAAATGTAGATAGGCAGCTGAGCCGGTTTGTCCAGGATCAGGAACTAAACACACTGGTTTAGGTGTGTGTGTGTGTGTGTGTGTGTGTGTGTGTGTGTGTGTGTGTGTGTGGGGGTTGGTGTGCAGGCTGTGTTGAAAGTTGAGGATCCTTTAAGACACTTGTTGTAGGAGAGGTGGGAGTGTTGCACCGCCCTCTGAGAGGACAGGAAGCACACAGCCGACCTTTGGAATTGCACTGTCTCAGATTAGACCTTTTTGGATAAGGACGTTTCCTGGGAGAGAACTCGAGACTATGGATTGGGGCACGGCACTCTGGGTATGTCTCTTCCCCCACCCATTACTGTCATTGATCTCATGTAAAATGGTTCGAGTGAGTCATTAAGAGTTGGTTTGCAAGAAGCCTTGTGAAATTTAGAGATTATACAGGAACAAAAGTGAGTAACTATGCTGAATTAAAAGAAGGTAAGTGCCAGGTAAGACAAATGAGCTGAAACAGTGCATGACTGAAGAACAGTGTTGTGGGGAAGATCACATTGTCACTAAATTTCCCTGTGATTTCAGTAAGTCACTTTATTTGAAATACTTTCATTTTCACACAGCAGCTTTACAGAAATCTGACTCCAGAAACCACAATTAGCAAGTGAAAGGCGCCAGTCGTTGTTAAGGAAAAACAACCAATAACCCTCTAAGAAAGTTTGAGGAATTGATACTTTAAAAGAAGAGGAACCCATCCGGCTCTGGATCTACTTTTATTCAGTGACCGTAAAACTATTCTTCATTCCCATGTAGCAATCCCTTTCACTGTTTAAACTCCACCCCTTTTCACCACAAATCCTGTAAAATAGCTTCTGTTTAAAGTAGGACAATGACACTTAATTCTCCACACTTGAAGTTATAGATGACTCGACTCAGTCAGCGTATCTGGTTACAGATGGATATCTAGATGGAATTCCTATCTTCGGATAATGTTGTGTAAGAGAAGTTACTGTTTCCTATAAACTCCTCAGTCCTGAAGATGTCAGACAACTTACAGTTGTTACACAGTGCTGACACTGGACACTCCTTCCGTAAATGTTATATAAACATCTCCTTACAGAAACCTTCACGTTTATGTAGAACGTTCTCTGTACACGTCCCCGTGAATGAGCTGTTACTATAGAAACAATAAAGTATCAGAGTGAGCGCGTTAATATAAACCTGCACTACTGTCAGAGCCGCTGTTGTAGGGAATTAATCAACACCTTCTGACCAATCAGAATCCAGAACTCAGCAATCTGAGGCATGCTGTATAAATGATTTACATTTCAAGCTGCTTTTGATACACAAACCTGGAAATTTTGCTTCACTGCAGGAGAAGAGACAGAAACACTGCATGAGTAAAGGAATCTGTGTGTGTGTGTGTGTGTGTGTGTGTGTGTGTGTGTGTGTGTGTGTGTCTGTGCGCAATTGTAGTCTGTTGAGAGGAATGGAAATAAACAACAGACTGGTCAGACGAGATTATGTTTGTGGTGTGTGTGTGTATGTGGGCATGTTTTCACACCTTTGTGAGGACCGAATGTCCCCGTAAAGAAAGGAAACTGTACTGTATGGAGCTTTTTCCACATTTTTTCACAGCATTTTGTGAATAATGATTGTCATCTGATGATTGTGCCAAAACAAGTAAGAAATCTTCATAAGGATAGTAAGACAACTGTGTGTGTGTGTGTGTGTGTGTGTGTGTGTGTGTGTGTGTGTGTGTGTGTTTCAGGACCAGCATGATGCTATTGAGAAACACACACAGTCGGGTCTGGACCTCATCGATCGCTATGTGAAGTTCGTCAAAGAGAGAGTGGAGATTGAGCAGAACTACGGCAAGCAGCTCAAGCAAGTCCTCTCGTTTACACACTGGGCTTCTCTGATTGTTTTTGTGGGATTGGAATGATCATAGTTTCTGAAGGGAGTGTGTCAAGTAGGGGATTGGACAAGAACGATAGCTTAACTTGACCTAAAGCTAACTTGGTATTTAAAAAAGCCTTCATGAAAACAGCGCAGACAGTGTAGCACACTCCCAGAAGGCTGTGTGGAGACACAATGACATAGTTTACAATAGAAAGGCTGGAAATTTCAGAAATGGGTGGGAGAACGGTTACCTTTGCTAGCAAAACTTGCATAAATGTTTTTTCAGTTTTTGAATCTAAGCTTGCTATCTCAGCTCCTGAACCTCAGCCACCTCAGTGAAATGTCCAGAGTTTAAACTTTATGTGTGGACAGCTGCAGGCATCGCTTTGGAAATCCTGTGTGTGTATATTTATGCATAAAAACACTAACTATTACAAACCTCAACTTCAGCTCGTATCATTTGCATCTGGATTCTACCGTGGAGTTTAAACTGCATATCTTTATTACATTTATAGCATTTAGCATTTCTGAAACTTTCGTAAATCTGGCAGAACGTTGTAGTTTGGTTTGACTTGCACAAACATTTCCACACAACTTTGCTAAAAAATCGATAAATGAAGCACAACCATGTTTCCCTTTCCATGGATTATATAAATATGTTGGATTTCTCCGTTTTCTGAACAAAAGGTTTCCAATCTGAGGTCAGTATCTGATTTTCTGATACATGAATCAGATTTTTCGTCATTATTAAATGTCGCCGTATGCTCTGTCTCGCTGCAGTGTTACACTTTGTGTTTAGTGACTATAAATTCTGTGCTAATGCACATTTATTTCCAGTCCCTAGACCCATCATTGTTTAACATCTCCAGTGTAGAATCTGTCTCGACTCTAACACACACTGATTAGCGTAATTCACAGTCAAATATGGAACATTAATGCAGATCACAATTCTGTATATCGACACTGGAAGCTAAACAAGCCTCACTCTTTTACTCGCTATTAAAAAAACTCCATTCAAAGTCTTCAGCGCACTGTTGCTAGGCAACACAACAATACAGATGCCCAAAGACGCCTCAGCGTTACTGAAAATGAGCTTAACGATTTAGCTAGCTAGCTATGTGAAAATACACAGTGACAGTGGACACAAGATAGATCCATCAGGAACATGAACATCCTTAGATGTGTTGCTAAATCACTAAGCAAAGACTCTGTATGAATAAAATAACCCTTTAACATCGCTTAACATCAATCGCTAACCACGTGTCACCATATTTATAAAAATAAAGAAGTTACTAGTCTGTGGACGTTCTGTTAGCAGTCAGTGCTAATTTTAATTTTAGTCTTCCTGAATATTCTCACCATATATATCACATGGTTCTAATGTTTCTAGTTTCTAATGTCACTGTGTCTTTACACTGTCAGGATAAAAAGACTTTAATAGCAACATGCTAACTATCTAAACATAATCCTTAGGAATGAGCTCTTGGTGCCATGTTTTTCTAAGTTGTCTAGCAACCGCCTTAAGAGGAATTGAACCACTTGAAAAAGCACAAGTTTCATTTCAAAGCAAAAGCTTTCTTTCTCTCTCTCTCTCTGTGTGTGTGTGTGTGTGTGTGTGTGTGTGTGTGTGTGTGTGTGTGTGTGCAGAAGTCTTTGTAAAAAATATTCCAGACGAGGCAGCAAAGAAGATCAGGAGATGAAGTGAGTGTGTGTCTGAGACAATTTTTTTATTAGTAGTTTTATTTTATTATTATTAGTTTGTTCTTTTGTATTATCAGTCACTTCTAAACCAATCAGGTGCTGTGGTTCTGGTCATGTGCCACCAGGTTCTCCAATCAGCAGACATTTCAGGAGCTGCTGAGTGAGCTGAACGAGTGCGCGACACAGCGGGAGAACATGGCCGAGAACATGAACCTGAACATCTGCATAGAGCTCACCAAGTACCTGCAGGAACTCAAGCAGGAGAGGAAGAGTGTGAGACACATGGAGGGGAGGGGAATGGAGAGATAGAGACAGAAGAAAAGAAAAATATGAGGAAAGAAGGATGTGAAGGAGGGATAGAGGCAAGGAAAGAGAAAAGAGAGATAGAGAAGATAAAGAATGAGTACAAGAAAGATGGAGCTGAGAGATACAGGGAGAGACAGAGCGAGAAAGGTGAAAGAGGAAAAGGGAAATGGAGAGGTAGAAAGAAAGAGAAAGAAAAAAATAGCCAGTGACTAGGTAGGGAGAGAGGGAGATGGAGAGATGGAAACAGAAATAGAGAGAGAAGAGAAAAAAGGAGTATTGCACTAAATAGAGAAATAATATAGATGAAGAGAGTAAGACCGAAAGAAAAGAGAGCTAGAGAGAGAAAGAAAGACTGATAAAAAAAAAGAAAGAAGAGAGTCAGAATGAGAGACAGACAGAGCAGCAGAAAGGAAGAGAAAAAGGAAGATAGGCTGGAAGAGAGAGAGCAAAAAACAGCTAAAGAACAAAGCAGAAAGAAAGTTAAGAAGAGGGATGAGACAGAGAGAGCTGTTTGTGTCTGTGAGACAGTAAGCTGTTACTATAGAAACATGGATGATTGACAGGTGAATGTCTTCTCCCTGTGACAGCATCTAAACGAGGTGAAGAAAAGCCAACAGATCCTGGAGACCTGCTACAAGCATCTCGAGAGCGTAAGAGTGTGTGTGTGTGTGTGTGGGTGGGTGGGTGGGTGGGTATACTGTATATACACATTACAAAGGTGTGTATATGTTTTGTGTGTTTGTAGAGTAAGAAGCGCTTTGAAAAGGAGTGGAAGGAAGCAGAGAAAGCCAATCAGCAAGCAGAGAAGACAGAACAAGACCCCACCTCCACCAAAGCAGATGTCGAGAAGGTACACACACACACACACACACACACCTGACTATTCATAGATCATACCATCAAGAGATATTACCATTAACATGTGTGTGTGTGTGTGCGTGTGTCAGGCCCGGGTCCATGCCCGTCAGCGTCTGGACCACTCTGATGAGTGTAAGAATGATTATGCTGTGCAACTGCAGAAATACAACAAGGAGCAGAATCGAGTCTACCACACGGAGATTCCCACTATACTTAATGTTAGTACACACGCACATGCACGCACGTACACACACACACACACACAGTCTCAGATTCATTAGAACTCTACAATTCTGCGTTGTGTCTCAGGGCTGTGACGATGCATCAGTGTGTCATGATAATGGAGAATGCAGACTCTGATGAATTCATTATCTTGTAAAGCAGTAAAGAAAGTTAAATATCTTAAAATGAAAGAAATTTAATCATTTTCAATTCAATTTAATTCAATTTTATTTGTATCGCACTTTTCACAACAGATATTGTCACAAAGTAGTACTAGTACTTCTGTCTTATCAGAATTAAGTAGAAGGAAGTTATTAAGCATCCATTGTCTAATGTCCTTTACAC
>JAQQZX010000010.1:472798-484228 GCA_030068355.1 Notoglanidium maculatum
CACCCTGGGTGACCCGGGGATCGAACCCAGGACCTTCTTGCTGTGAGGCGACAGTGCTAACCACCGCGCCACCGTGCTGTACCATCATTGTAATGTATGTAATGAAATAATATGTATATGTAATAATATAAAATAATTATTAATAAGAATAATACGATAATGATTATTATATGATACGGTCAAAATGTCTGTTGTAAGCAGCATCCTGTACGCAATGTATGATATTCTGCTAATGGGGCAATGAAGGGACTTTGTACTAACCATTAGAGCTGATTTAATCAAATCTGAGCTAAGTGTGTCTGTGAGCTAAGTGTGTCTGTGAGCTAAGTGTGTCTGTGAGCTAGCTCATATGTAGCTCTAATGAATTCTGTGCTCCAAGCCGTCCCTGCTGGGCAAATTACGCTCTGTAATGATACAGTATTTAAGCTATCAACGGACACATTGGTGACGGAGTTGCTGCTTTATTATATACACTTATAGCTCTGGAGTAAATTACTCTGTTGCACTTAAACCACCAGTTACTAGGATATGGACTGACACCAGTGTGCAACCGTGGAGTCATACAGATGGTGCGCTGTTACTACAGTCTGAAACGTTTGGCTCCATCATTGAAAACTGCTGCCTTCCGTAACTCACTGCAGTTCTGTTGTAACAGTTAACCACTGTGATGACTGTACTGAATTCAGACACTGTCATCTCGTATTTTCTCTCTCTTCTACTCAGGCACAGAACTGCTTTTTCATCTGGACTTTGCTGGACTTTTCTGTGAAACCCTTTGAGAGTGTTAAAAGCATCTGCAAGGTGCAGTCACTCTCTGATTAAAGGTCTTTCTCGGAGCAGTTTCCAAACGATGATCTGATGCTCACGGTCAGGATGCTCTCGACAGCAGCTGTGCAGGACGTTTTCAGGACCACAGGAGACCCTAAGCCTCCTCAGCTGCCTCAGGTGAAGCAGTCAGCCGTCTGACCACAGCCATCAGGAAGCAGTGAATCCGCTCTCTCCACACTGATGCGCTCCAGCATCCTGTAAGCTCAGGTTTCTGAACAGCAATGCAGATGATTAATCCAGAGGAAATCTGTCCTTATTAATCCACTCGTTCTGCTCCCGGGCCTGAGCTCCTATCAGATTTTCAGACTTGGTTTGAGTTTTAAATTAGCCACACCCACTGGACCTGCCACAAAAATCATCTCTGGTGATAAACACCTCCAAAATCTCTCCCTGCTAAAATTCAACACTGAATAGTATCTCTGCCTCTAGTTCCCTTCAGGTCACTTCCTCGTTCTCTGGTTTGTGACAATTTGCTGAAGTTCACAGTCTTTACTGCAGACGGTGATGAAACACCGTCAAATCTCTGACTAATTAAGTAATTAATGACATAATGGAAAGAAAAGAAGTGGATAGAAATGTTCGTTCCCTCCCTCCCCCTCCCCCTCCCTCCCTCCCTCCCTCTCGTTCCCTCTCGTTCCCTCCCCCTCCCCCTCCCTCCCTCTCTTCTGGAAGCATGTGCTCACACCTGACCACTTCCTGTTCTGTTTTGCTGATGAAATCCTTTTGTAACCATTGGTTTCTAACCCACGTGATTGAAGACATGCTGTTTCCTATGGAATGTATGACTGCTTTTTAAGTAATACACTAATGCAATACACTGACAATTGCATAAACCATGATAACATGATGTCATAGTATAATAAGATTTCATACCACATTCCTGATCTCAAAGAAAACAAACAGGAGCAGGTCAGGACCCAGGACCTTCCTGCTGTGAGGCGCTCAAACAGTATACAGTTTCTCGAACCCAGGCAGAGTTTAATTTTGGACTTGAACAGTAAGACAAAGTTAACCTTATTTGTGCAAATGAGAAACAGAGCAACGTGGCAAAGGCTGAATGGAGTAAGGGATCGCGGGATCCGGGGAATTTCTTTTAAATAATATTCAGATATGTATTTATTTATTTTTTTAAGGTTTAAAGCAGATATTTGTGCCAAAAAAAAAAAAACGGGCAGTGGTAGCTCAGTGGTTAAGACATTGGCCTAGTGGTCAGAAGGTCGTGAGTTCAAATCCCAGCACCGCCAAGCTATCGCTGATGGGCCCTTGAGCAAGGCCCTTAACCCTCACCTGCTCAGTTGTATAAATGAGATATATGTAAGTCGCTCTGGATAAGGGCGTCTGCCAAATGACAAATGTAAATGCAATACCTATAAGGACATAAATTAAATAAAAATAGTGTTTGCAGAAATGCCTTTGCGAGGGTTTAAATTCTAGATGAGCAGCTGCCGCATGTTGTTTTTTAATCCATTCAAATGACCGCCATATTAGCCTCATCCTTCAAAAGTACCCTTAATGAAGAACCGTGGCAGTTTCCACAGCAGCCCTGGTCTTGCTAATTTTTCTTCTTTGCCTAGTTTCACCAGATTCCACCACATCTCCTGGTTTCTCTGGGTTTGCCTAGATCCCACCAATCCTCCTCAGTTCCCTAGAACCTTTGTTCCCTTGTTCCATTCTGGACCAGGTGCCTAAATAACTAGATTTGTTAAAAGGTCTGTCTCATCGGGCAGCACTGCACCTAACATGGTACCATAGGAGTTTCCCAACGAGCCTGGTTTCCGTACATCCCATAGATATCCTTATGCCTTTGTTTTCCATCCAGTTTCAGATGCCTTTAGTAAGCTCACCCTTGAAGGAAGGTTTTAACTGAAAAGGAACCTTAGACACCCTAAGTTTGCCTTAATCACCCAGATTCCAAAGCTCCCTTGGGTTCTCTAGATGCCACAGTTGTCCTAGTTCCCCTGTGACCCAACGTGGCTCAGTTGCCTCAGGGTGTAGCCACACTAGGCTGGACTGCCTCGCACTGCCCCTAGCCGTGATTGTTGGCCTGCACTCACACTGCACTGAACGTTCTGGGGGTGTTCACATCATTTTACTACTTCACTACATTGATTTTTAGTGTGCTTGGGCATGGTTAGCCATCATATGGTGCACAAGTACAGCTGAGCTTCCAGGGACGCCTCTTCCAAGCTGAGGTGCACGCCCGAGTGCAGCACAGCCGTGGCGTCGGGATCATACCTGCTCACCTAGTGCGAGTAAACCCTTAATCTCCACCTCATTTCTTTTGAAGTGGAAAAGGAACTCAGCCTGCATCGCATTTGAGTCAGGATTTGATTTAATGACCAGTGTCAACAAGTAAAATGGTCAAAAATACAGTCATAAAGTCTTAAATTGCAGGTTTACGGACATGTCCTCACTCTATAGGCTAAATAAATACAGGGTGTAAACATGAGGGCAGGGTCAGGCTCATGTACCTGGATCCAGAACCATGTGTTAATGCCTTAAAGACTCCAGCATTGCTCAGACAGTGTAACGTACATCCTCATGTTTAACTCACCTCCTGCTGGCTAACTCTGAACCCGACACATTTTTTATTCATTTTAATAAAGCAGGAGTTAAAATGATGTCTAACTTGCAGTCATGTAAAACTAGCAGGTTTGCAGTGGCTTCATTTCTGAGTTCACTGTTCAATCTGCAGTGCAACAGCAACAGAAAAAGCTAGAACCAAGAACGGTTGGCTTTTACACTTAGCACATTTGTTTCCATTTCATTATCATTAATATTATTACAATTTATTTCCAGCAAAATATTGTTGAAATTAAAAGCATTTTTACTTGTATAAAAGGCAACTGAACATTCAAGGTGGTGTGTTATTACAAATATCATCAGAGCTGTGACCCAATCATAGCCGTCGTGTTCCTGGTAATAAAGCGTGTGCACGTGGTGCTGCTCAGGACGTACGCTGCTTTTGTAGCTGCCACCACATGCTTAAGTAAGGCACTTAAACCCTAAATTTCAAAACTGGCCTCTGTGAGTCATTTGCAGTACCAAACCGCCAAAGTGTACCGACTGCTTGGAGGGGCGTGTCCTCAGGATCGGACCTTCCTTCTGTCATCAAAGAGGCGGCGTAGCGTGTAAACCTGAGTGAAGGACACAGCGAGCATAACCACCAAAGACGTACAGGACCAGAAAGAGACCCGCCACAGGTTGTCCTCCAGCAGGTTCCGATCCCGAGCCTCGAACGCCCTCAGCACCGTCTGCATCTGCCGGCTTCGCTCCAGGCTCCGGTGCACCGAGTCGATCGACTCCTGCGCGGACACAATGCGGCGTTGTGAGCATTTCAGATCACGGAATATTGATCTATTCCTGAACATTAATCGTAAACCTCATACAAGTCCGAACGGTCGGCTAATCAAATCACGTACTATTTCTGATCTTGGGTTAATTCTGCTCTTAAACTAAACGTAAAAATGTAATGTTTAAGTTGGCTGGTTATTTTAAACCTGTCCCTCTTTACATGCAGTAAATACAGTATGGATAAAGGATTTCAGTACACATGACGTTCGCACCGATTTGGCCTGGACTGCTTTTGTGACTAGATTACTGTGTAAAATATTACTAGAATTACGTGCGACTATAATTTTATTTGTACCCGAATGTCATCCAACTTGTACTCCAGCAGGTTCTCCGGCTCCCCGAGCCCCGCCCACTCCTCCTCAGCTGTTGCATCATTGGCTGCATTCTCCAGAATGACTTCGAAGAACACCATCTTCTCAGAGAAGCGGCTGAAGCTGTTGTCAAAGCAGATCTGGTAGTCTCCTGCTTCAGTGGGCTCCACCCTAAACACCAGCATTTCTACATTAATCATGTATCACAGCACTTCTGTTTTACTTTGCATTGATAAGGAAGCTGAGAGAGGACAAGAGGCTCTGTACTGCAGTGACAGCCGAACCCTCCGTCGCTTCTACGACCGCACCACATGTCTACAAAGTTATTACATGTCAAAGAAACTGAATATTAATGGAATATTTTTACATTCCTTCATGTTAAACATCTGATTATATCAGCTCAGATGTGGTTATAAATATATATATTAATAGATAATATTTAAGCCGATCAGAAATAAATAAATAAATCTGGATGACGGAGAGCTAATGAGGACGCACATGTGCACGCCATCGGAGCGGCGAAACTCCGACGTCAGGTAGGTTCCGTGAGGAGAGATGATGGAGAAGTCCACGTCCATACCTGCTCCAGCGATCACCTACACACACACACACACACACACACTTTTGTTGAAGTCCTCGACTGCTAAAAGCCCGATCGTCTCACTTCAAGCGTGTAAAGCAAACATCAGCTTTATTCCCATATTTTGCCAAAGTGCATCTATTAGCTTTGTAGTGTTGCAATGCTGCGATGATGCGGTCACATGGACGGAGTCTGCTCTCGCGTGTCTTTAATCTGATTAGAGGCAGTATCCTCACACCGATGAGCTAAAAGTTAGCACACCCCAGCACCCTGACCCTGTGTGAAGAGGCCTCGTGTTCGTTCCGCACTCGGGTTCAGCTTGTGCTTCGGTTCTCTGCAACATGCGGAGGGTTGGTTTGTTACGTGTCTCACCACCTGGTCAAGCATGGTGTGCCTGCGGTGAAGTTAAGTCTTTCAAGGAAAACCACAGACAAAAAGTCATCTACGTGTTACACAGAGTCTGCAAAAAAACACGTCTAAAAGCAACAGACTATTTGAGTATACGAATTTTCCGCATGCGTGCCCTGCGCCTCTTTATTTTCTGTGGTCAGTGTTTACATGGACGCCGCCTCACCATGTCCTGACGCACACGAGTGTGCAATAAATAACTGCTCCTTTTCTGCCACTGGGTGAGAATACCTGACGGAGTCAGCCGGTTAACACTCGCGCTCTGATGCGCAGCGAGTAACTGACAGGTAGCGGACACACCCTGTCGTTCCCATGACAGCTGGAGTGGAGCTCCTTAGTAACTCCGCCCATTTTCAAATCAAGTCAGGTTTCAGCTCCGCTACACAATACATGGTCCATCAGGAGCCTGGTGAGACGGACAGAGTACCAATCCTGTTAAAAGTGCGCGAAAAGAAACCATTTGGGATTTTACTCACTGACTAACTAGTCTACGGTACGCAATCATGACCTTTACACCCTACAGCGCATTACAGGGAAAGTGAACGCCTTACTAATGCAGTGGGTAAGACAGAAAGAAGCCTGCACCCTATGTAGTGCCCTAAATAAGGTTTTGGGGGAGAGCAAGCTTCCTGCTTCCTACTTCCTGCTTCCGGCTTCCTGTACTGCGCACTAATAATGGCATTTAGAGGTGCTTGCTGGACTGAGCTACACTACTCAGTAGGTAGAGAGTGACATGCGGGTCCCTACACCCTATTCAGAGCGCTCCATAGGCACGAGACAGCGGTTATGTACTTTATAAAGGTCGGTACCTGGTACTCGACCTCCAGACTTCCGTTCTTCTGCGCGGTCTGGAAGAAGCACTCGGAGGCTCCGGCGGGCAGGAGGAAGGTCAGCTCGCTGTCCTGACTCGGGTTAAAAGCGCAGATTAAAGAGGCCCAAAGCGTCAGAAGGGCCGTGCACAAGATCCTCCGCCTCGCAGCGAGCCCGGGTGCCAAGGCCATGGCTGGAACCTGCTCCGAACTCGAGCCGGAAGACGTTATTCAGCTCAGCTCTGCTGCGCGTCGCCTCATCGCTTCCGCTTTTCTCCGCCAGACACTTCCGCCTTCAGCAGCCAATCAGAATTCACCGAGTGTCACAGAATTCGTCCCTCGAACTATCGCGAGAGTTCTAACTGTCAAATCCATTGAAGTCACCTTTATTTTCATAGCACATTTAAAAGACACTGGTGCTGCGCAGCTGAAGTCACTCAACGATGACGAATGAAGTGAAACAATAAAAGCATTAAACTAAACAGAAACACAATCATTTATCTTTTTTCCTAAAGTTATACAAATGTTTTGAAAAAAAAATTTTTTTTTTTTTTTTTACAAATTTATAGAAAAGGCTGATTTTCCTTCATATCCGCGCGCACAAAACTCCATAAAAGGCAGCGCTCACAGAGCTGAAGTGGCGAGTGAACGCCAAACGGCGTGATTTAATTAGCTGAAAGAAAACATACCTGGTGAGGTGATCATGGATACGAAGTACGTCACAGACAGAAACTGTTTTTTTTACTTTCTTTTTCTTTCTTTCTTTTTTATCTGCACATCTCACTGATTGACAGAAAACCCTCACATGCTAGCAGGCCCTTGATCACTTCTGTGTATAACTATAAATGCTGTTCTGTTATTGTGTCACTAGGTGACAGCACACACAACTCACACTGGTGTGGGTGTGAACTGATGGTGTAAATGCAGTGATATTTTAGGACTGATTGCTATTACACACGCACACACACACACTTGGACTGTTTCGAGCCTGTTTTCGTCTCTTCTGAGCTGCAGATGTGAGTCAATGTCTGGGGATTTGACCTTTTGGAAAGAACCACATATTATGGTAAATTCATGTTACACATTATAACAATAGTAAACTTGACTGATTTTGGCACCTACACAGAGAAAGACAAAAGAATCTGGGATTTCCGATATCCGATACCGACCCCTCAGAAAAAAAAGACAAACATGTCTTCATTTGAATAGAAATGTATTCAAATATTGTGAATATTACAAACATAGTCAAGCAGGCCTAAATGTACATGAATGATGCTTGACTAGAAAGCCAAAATCAGACCAGCTCCCTCCTACCTCAAAGCACTTTTCACACCGCGCAGTGCACCGCACTCCCTCTGATCCTCCAGCACCGCTCGACTGGTTCCACCACCTCTCAGGGTGCAAGGAAAACATGCGTCTAGACTCCTCTCTGCTCTGGCACCGAGGTGATGGAAAAACGTCTCCTAGACGTCTGAACAGCTGAGGCACTGTCTGTCTACGAGCCACATCTTGAGACCTTCCTGATCCTGAAGTATTTAAATCAGCACTTTAATTTAAAACAGTGTTGTCTGTGTGCTTTGCTTACTTTATAACTTCCATAACAGAGTTTTAAACTGATGGTGTTCTTCATCTGTGACTTAGTGAACGAGTATCAGGGTGTACTTATTGATAGAGACTTCAAAGCACTTCTGTAAGTCACTCTGGATAGGCCGAATACCATAAATATAAATGCAAATATAATTCATCTTCATCACTACAATATAGCACATATGCAGTTTTAATATACAGTGAACCCTTTAGACTTTTCTACATTTCTGCATAAGTTTGACCTAAAGGTTCATCAGATTTTCAAACACAAACATTGATTTAACCCTTAAAGTAAAGTTCTTGAAGTAAATCAGAGCACCCACTAAACACCTTATTGTCCTCCCATTTATTGGAAACTCCTGACTCTAATTTCACCTTCAAATTAACTGCTAATCCTAGAGGTTCACATACTTTTGCCACATGTTACAGATAGGTACTATTGGTTCATTTTCTTCACTAAACAAATGACCAAGTATACTATTTTTTGTCTCATTTGTTTAATGGGGTTCTCATCATCTACTTTTAGGAAAATCTGATAATATTTTAGGTCATATTTATGCTGAAATATAGAAAAAAAGGTTTCAATCATCATTGTAACTATGAAATACTTTAGGATACATTATTCATTGATTTATATGGGAATAGTACAAAAAACAATTTCAGTCAAAAATAAAAAAAAATAAATACATTTTGTACATATATGGCATTCATTTATGTGTACAACTGAAACTTTAAAAAAAAAAATAGCTGAGGACCTTCATCTGTTCAACACATTGTGGCTATTCTGCTCGACTCTACTTGGGTCAGCTGATGCTAGCTGATCCCTCTGCTTGCATTGTGCCCTCTGGTGGATTAACTACACAATGACAACACTCATAACGGTAAAGGATCCATCTCCTGTCTCTCCATTACTTTTTTAACTGTCATTTATGGGCCATTATAAAGGCCGATACCAATTTATTGGCAATTAGCTCATGTCAGCCAATAATAAGGGACACTGACGCTTCACAATAGTACTGAGTAAATGAAATGTCAGAGATGGATCAGATTGGGATGCCACCATTGCAGAATGTATTGTGAGCTCATCAGCTGCCATTGCATTACAGATTGGACCCTGTGATTGTGTTACAGATTTGTGCTTTGTATTCCTTTTAGAGATGGAATCTGACAAAGCAATTTTGATTGCATTACTTATAGACTATGTTTCTGATAATGATATGATGTTACAGAATAATTTGTGTAACAGAGGGATATTTTTGCATTAAAGTTGTGTCACATCTGAAACTGTCCTGCAGAGACTGTAGCATTCACATGATTTGTTTTTGGTTAATGTCTGACTAAGAATAATTCCTGTAAACTCTCTGACCTTTACTTGGTTTAGGGCTGAATGCCACACACACACGCACATATAAACAAACCCTTGCTTGTCTCTAGGCTGTAACTGTCAGTACGTTGTGAAATCAGTTATGATTTATGTACACAATGTGAACTATGGATTCTTTAAATTATTCCTATTCTTTCATGATTTGTTCCGTATATTGTATAAATGCTAGGGAAATGATATTGGGACATACGTCTGTGAATGGAAAATATGAACGATGTCTGATGTCATCGTCGAATTTTGAAATTGCACAGCAAGAACGCAGTGATCCGTCTTCCATGTAGCCTTAAAGTTATTGCCTCAGTTGCTCATGATGCAACAGTGTAGGTCTATTAATCATCAATCACTATTATTCAGCAGTTATTTGAAATGTTTGTTATAAAACATCATTAATCACAGTAAAAGTTTCAGATAATGAAACCAACAAAATGTTTAAGGGGAATCACTGCAGATGGTAAGATGTTAACAATGAAAGTCATCTTAATCATGTTTCTGACTGTGTTATAAATGTGGATGTTGTATCTTTGTGTGTGTGTGTGTGTGTGTGTGTGTGTGTGTGTGTTTTACTCTGTTTCTGAATTCTGTCACTGATATTTACTGATATCGTTTTATCTCCTTCTCCTGTTCTAAGAAATGCTGTTTTCCTGTTTCCAACCACCTCTTGACTTGAAAAGCTTGAGTTTTACATAAAGGGAGTGGTGTGGTGACTGGCACAAATTCAAAGGGGGTGTAAAATGTTGTGCCTGGTAACACAACTGCTGACTATAGTATGCAGGCTTTATGTTGATGGAGGTTCAATCCGTCCAAAAAAAAAGAGAAAAACTGATAAAATGATTAACAAATATTGTTTCATGGATAAAATGTTAAATAGAAATGCTTTTTAATTTTTTATCCATAAACCAAAGGGAACACAAACTTACTCACAAACACAAATAATTTTAATAATTCATTACAATGTCCACAAAATTATATAATAAATATGTACATAAATTTCATCTCCTCATATTGTTTTTGTCTCTGTATTATAAAAACAATAAGCCACTGTTACACTCCGATTTTATGACATGAAAGGAGATTTTATTCCACTTCACGTCTTGGCTGTAACACTGTAACACACATGTCACTTATTGCTTTCATATGACACACAGTTTAGCCCATCACTAGTACGCTCCCCTCCGAAAGTATTGGAACCGCAGAGCCAATTCTTTGGTTTTTGCGGCACACTGAAGACATTTGGGCTTGAGATCCAAAGTTGAAGCAGTAGATCAGAACTGTAGCTTTCATTTCCTGATATGAACATCTAGATGTGTAATACAGCTTAGAACATGGCACCTTTTCTTTGAACTCACTCATTCTTGATGTGATCAGAAATATTCAAACATGTGACTGACAGGTGATTCTTGTTGCCCAGGTGTGTGCTGTGATGTGTGCTGTTGTGTGTGTCTTACGTTTACATTTACATTTACAGCATTTGGCAGAAGCCCTTATCCAGAGCGACTTACATAAGTTCTTTGAAGTCTCTATCAGTAAATATATTCTGAAACTGGCTCACTAGGACCTGGGCTAAGAATACTATCACACTAGAACTGTGGGCAGTAACACAGAAAGGGTTTTTTTTTGTTTGTTTTGTTTTTTTGTGGAGAAGTGAAGAATAAATAAGTGCTAGTCCAAATACTTCCGAAAGAGGTAGGTCTTTAGTCGTCGTTTGAAGACACCCAGTGACTCAACTGTTCGGACATCCAGGGGGAGTTCATTCCACCACCTCGGTGCCAAAACTCGGTGAAGAGTTTAGATGCATGTCTTCCTTGTACCCTGAAAGATGGTGGAATCAGTTTTGTTGCTGGTCCATTTTTGACTTTGTAGGAAAGCATCAGTGTTTTGAATGGGATGCGGGCAGCTATGGGAAGCCAGTGAAGGGAACGTAGCAATGGGGTGGTGTGTGAGAACTTGGGAAGGTTGAAAACGAGTTGTTCAGCTGCATTCTGGATCAGTTGCAGGGGTCGAATGGCGCTCAGTGGCAGACCTGCTAGGAGTGTACGTTACAGTAGTCTAGTCTTGAGATGACAAGGGACTGAACAAGTATCTGAGTGGCCCCTGTGGAAAGAAATGGACGGATCCTTCTGATGTTGGAGAGGAGAAATCGGCATGAGCGTGAAAGATTAGCAATATGAG
>JAQQZX010000010.1:486828-503027 GCA_030068355.1 Notoglanidium maculatum
GCCAAATCCCTTCCATAAAAAGTAATTTTCCAGCTTTTATTTGAAAAGATAGAAGTTACTGAGGTCCTGAACATTAATTAGCATTAATTACATACTGTAATCATTGTGTTAATGGAAGGTTCTCACAAACACCCTGTAATTCCTGTTCCTTTGTGGTTAACACATTATGACACCTGAGTACATAAACAGTGGCTCACACCAAAACCAGTGTTCCCCAAATCGTTCCTAGGAAATCCCCAGACAGCCCATGTTTTTGATCTTTTCCCAGCCACACCTTGATTTTAATCATCTCAATTACTTGGTTGAGAAAGAATTTCCTACCCAACGGTTCAGGGAAACAGGCATATCATCATATCACCATGTGTGAGAGTTTTACTTTTATCTCAGAGTTAAGACCACCTTAAAATAGTCAGTCAGTGTCTGTTTGCCATTTTTAGACACGTAATTAGCTATTCTAACTTTAAATACTAGCCAGTGTTTGGATTGTTACGTTATTGTGGCCTCAGGCAAAGATGATAGGCTACCTCAGGCTATGTGTTAGAGCTAAAAGTTTCCTTTGTGCTATTGAGATAGGGTCAAGCTTCGATTTAGGTGTAACATAGCACTGATTAGCTGCACTACTAATTATGTAAATGGAAGATCCACACAAGGCTAGTAAGATGTATGTATAAGATTTATAAAGGTAAGACTTGGTTATAATTGTCCTGCCTTCTTACTGTTTTGCAGATGTCTCCAGAAACTCAGTCTTTCAAGCAGATTGTGAGTATGATATTCATATATCTTTGTATTCTGAATATTTGTGTGTGTTGATGTATGCTAATAATCATACTGCTTAATTTCCAGGGAGAAAACAGAACCCAGGACGAGGCTGGTATGTATACACATAAACACTTGCATTACAGGGTAGCTTTATGTTTTATAAACTGAGAGATGAAGTGAGTGTGTGGCTCTGTGTCACAACAGATTCTAAAGAAATCTCGCCGACACTGCCGACCCCGAGGACTGACAGTGACAACAAACCAGCTGCATTTCTGCATTATAAACACAGTGAGAGCCAGCACACCACACACACACTACACACACACACATTTTATATAAAATTACAAATATATATTTCAAATCCTCCTCTCACCTGAGAAGGGGTGGTATGTGTCTTACTTCACCCCGGGTCCTCTACCAGAGACCTGAGAGTTTGTCCACATTTCTGGACAGAGACCTCAGTTGTTGTACCTGGAATCTCTCCAGGTTTGGTGGTCAGAGCCCCTAATGCTCCTATTATCACTGGAACCACTTTGGACTTCACCTTCCACATCTGCTCCAGTTGTTCCTTCAGGCCTTGGCATTTATTGATCTTCTCATGCTCCTTCTTCCTGATTTTACTTTCACATCTATCTCTTCTGCTGTTTCCTGCTCCTTATCCACCACCACTATGCCTGCTTGGTTGGCCAGCAGCTGCTTATCGGTCTGGAACTTGAAGTCCGAGAGGATCTTAGCTCTGTTGTTCTCAACCACTTTCGGGGGTGTCTCCCATCGGGACTTGGGAACTTTTAAAACATACTTGGTGCAGATGTTTTTGTATATTATCCCCACCAATTGGTTATGCCTTTCAGTATATACTTTCCCAGCCTGCGTCTTGCAGCTGCTACTATATGCTGGACAGTCTCAGGGGTGTCATTGCATATATTTACAATTGAGGTCATCAGTTTTCACACACAGACACACATATCATCAAAGAAATGTCATGGCCATATTGAACGTTCAGTGATTTCTTTGAACTGTTCTTTTTTGGGGAAGAATGATTGTACAACATTTTAAAAGAAAAATCTTTAACAGAAAAAAAAAGATTTGGTGCAGAATATTTTGGGTTTTCTGAAATCAACACAAGGTTAAAATATACATACAGCACACCTAATATTTGGTTAAATGTCCCTTAGCAGGTTTAACCTTGACCATACGCTTATGGTGGCCATCAAAAAGCTTCTGGTTGGCCATGTGAATTCAATTCAATTTGTGTTTCCTGCCCGGACCTGACTATTAATTCACAGTCCAGTAGGGTTGAGGTCAGGACTTGTTTTAAGCTTAATGTTAGCCTGCTTTATCCATTCCATAGCCAGCTTTGATGTGTGTTCCTCAATGATCCTCACGTTTGCTCATTTCTCCTGCTTCCAAAACATCAACTTCAAGAACTGACTGTTCACTGGCTGCTCAATATATCCCACCATTGATAGTTGCCATTGTAATGAGATAATGAGTCTTATTCCTTTCCCCTGACAGTGGCTTTAATGTTATGGCTGATTGGTGTAGGAACAACGGCACCTCAGCCACCAGGTGCTAGGCAACACACAACATGACCACAAAGCAGTGAAAAAAACTCCTGTCCTCATTCCCAACACTCACAGTAGGGAACAAGCAATGCTCAAGGTTTTATATTTATGCCCATGATTTTAGGTTCAATAAGCACATACAGTATGGATGTGATGTTCAGGTGTCAGCATACAGTAATTTTGGTATACAGTACATCTTAGATAAATCCAGGTGTAGATTTAGATCCCTAATGAGGAAAAAGTGCCTGAGATGACATGAGAGGAACCAGACTCGAAATGCAGCTGATCTTCTTCCAGGTGATTATAAATGATATTATACAGGAAAAGAAAGGCAAAGACAAACAGTACTGAGTGTGCTGAAAGGATGTTCAGTATGAGTAGTGTAGTCTTTAGGATTATAGCACCAGGTACAACTCATAGGTACAAATCTGCAGTACCTAGGTGAGATTATTCACCTGACACAAGATGGCAGTAGCTGCTGGAATGCCAAGACCATGTTGCAAAAATGAATAAAAATGTTACGGTGAAAGCAGACTTCAGCAGGAGTATGGTGTAGATCACTAACAGATGTAGTGGGTGTTAGTTGCTTTATCATCGTAGTTAACCTCACAGGCAGCAGGGGGCACTAAACATTGCACACTGCTCTTCTAAAGTGTACTGTGATTGGTTAAATATTCATAATGTCACATTGCTGAGGTTATAACAACAATAACTGTCATTGAGAAAACAGAATTCACTATCACGATATTCAGCACAAATTCAGTGCTAAATGTGTGTGTTCATGTTTATCTGGTGCAGCCCAGAAGTCAGACACGCCCATGATGCAGTGGGACGATCGTGGCTTTCCTGCACTTATGAGCAGTTTTACCTACAGCAATGGAAGCCTGATCATCCCTAAAGATGGCCTCTACTACCTGTTCTCCAAGGTGACCTTCAGCTGCAGCATGTTCAAACATGAGGTCAAAATGAGATCAACACGTTACAGTGACCATCCCATCAACCTCATGACAGACACCAGGTACACATTCACACCTCTGTCACATGTAACATCACTACCTCACTGTAAACAAAACAGACAAAATGTCATGCTGAGATGCTGAAATGTAATTATCACAAGTTCCCTCAGGTCCCTTCCTGTTTTTGAACACTATAAAAAAAAAGTAGGTTAGGATAGAAGGTTAGGATGTTCCTGTGGTTGCACTGTGGTTGTGATGTTTTATGTTTGTGTGCAGGATTAGCTGTGTGAACCAGATAAAGCATCAAGAGAAGAAGAGCCAGTTTAGCAGCTACCTGGGTGGAGTTTGGAAGCTGTATAAGAAGGATAAGGTGTTTGTTTCAGTCAGCGATCATAGCTGCTTGATAGATGGACAGACAGAAAATTTCTTTGGTGGCTTCATGATCTAGCATACAGACACATACACATAAGGAATACGCCGCATGAGTACACACTTCATGCATACTTTCATGAAGTACACATTCACAGTTCTGTTTTTCCTATATTAATTTAAAAATATTTTTCATTTCAATTTAACATTTCAATTTTTGATGACCTGTCAGTATTTATTTAAACAGAACCACAGCATCCCTAGGAATCACATTAGTATGTGCTTTTACATATACTGTGAATGGAACACTGATACACTGAGGTCCATGTAAGCTGGTGTGAACATATCAGCGCGACCAAAACAACTGGTCCGAGAGTATCTTAGCTAAGTGAACTCTAGTGCAGATCGATCACGGTGATAACAAGACTCTACTCTGCATTTTATAGAGATATGAGCTGCTAAACTGACCCTCAAGCTGCAAACTAAGGCAGCAGACAGAGATGAAATGCTGAGGACATACAAAATGATATGTGTTCTGGATATCTATAGTGTAAATGCTGGATAAGGGTTAAAAAATTATTTATGCTAGTTATTTATGTAATTATTGAATGATCTATGCTGATCAAGGTCCTCCTGCCTACGCAGAGTTTAACCAAAAGTCCAGATGGTGGAGACAAGTGTGTAGAGCACCTGGAGGGGTTAGGGTTATAGGATGAGTCAGATCATCCCCTGGACCTTCGGTCCTGCAAAAACTATCTCTGTTAATAGATGAGAAAGTGTTCCAAAACCCCAACAAGGACATCGTTATTGTAGCTCATCTTCTCGTAACAGCACCAAACACATACACTGCAATGTTAGTGTTAAGTTAATTGCTTTACTGAGAAAAATCCACGAGCCAATTTATATCTGCTTCATGAAGCTGCTGTGAAATGGGGTTAGCCCTGTTTCTACTGACGGATGGGGTAGAGGAGGCCGAGACATATTTATTTACATATAGTCTATACTGTATTTCTCAGGGAATTTTAATCGTTTTAAATATTTTTTCTCTATGAGCTATGATGTGTATTGATAAACAGTTATGAATATTGATTTTATTATTCTTTTTATTGTTATTATTATTATTATTATTATTATTATTGCTGTTGTTGTAACAGTCATATCTTTGCATGCGTGTAAAAAAATTAAACTAATATATTTGGTTGGTGTTCATTGCTGATTCAGGATTGAACCGCAGAATTGAGAAGCTCTCAATTCAGAACTCTCGTTACTGGAAAATTGCAAATATTAGCTGTTAGTATTAATATCTCACCCCAATTCAATATTATGGTTTACACAGGTCATTTTTAGCTAGCTAAGCTAGTAAGGTTACAGAAATGTCAGATAGTTAGTTAGTTAGTTAGATGTGGAAAATTAACAAATTTACATTGCAAGTTAGCTACTAAAGATTACATTCTTGCAAGGAAAAACACCACCAAGAAAGGGATTTATTCCTAAAAGGTCTAATGTTTTCTGTGGTTTCTGGACAATAGAATAGCTTTATTGCCATTGTATAATAAATCCACATTGAAAATAGGAGTGCTGTTCCTGTTCAGTGAAGGCAAATTCACAACCAGACTCATTTCTCATAAAACAATTGTGAGCTGTAATTCCAGCTCCGCCAATGCTGAGATCAGTTTCAATCCAATGTTGCCATAAACACAAGCAGAGTAGATGTACATAACAACCTGACGCCTCTGTGACTGAAGCCCAGCAGTGGTCTTTAATCCAGTTTTCCAGTTGAGAGGCCATACAGATCTTCGGAATTATTTTCTGTCATCATGTCATCAAGCCAGAATCATGCTTAAAAATCAGTTCTCATGCATTTATGCTTTGGCTTATTGGCTGAAACGGTGGCAATCACATCCGTGCACGTGACGATGAAACAATTTAAGCTTATATTGGGAAAATGTAAAATGGGAAACTTTTTTATTCATTTTTGGTATGCTAGACCTCTTTATGGTTTTTGATCATAAATATTTCTCAACAATAAGCAAACCAACCAACCAAACAAACTAAATAAAAAGATGGGCTCTAGATCCAAAAGAAAAACTTCACTGTGTTCATGCTTTTATTTGAAAAGGAAAGTGCATCTAATTATCAAGCTGAAGGCAATGATGGTAGGAAAGAAATAAAAAACTGCAGTGACCTAAAGGAGACACTTTTTAACCTGCATGTCACCATACATGGAAGACTGCGCAGTTCCTGATCATGTGGGTTTTAATGATATGCAAGTACTAGTTATTAAGAGTTATTAAAAAGGACATCCCAAGTTATGTCGAAGAGCTGTTTGGTATGAGTAAGTGTCTCTTTATGAGCATTGCACAATTTAATTTAACACTGTCATGGAAATCTGCCCAGACTTCATGGTAAAAGCTGCATGTGTGAAAAGGGCTTTTGTTCGGCTCAGTCAGTCTGAGAGCTTGGCAACTGTTCAGACTTGTTCTGTGTTTCCAAGCATTGTAGAAGTGTACAGGAATAAGATAAGATCAGTGCATTGCTGCGTATTAGTTGTCATAAAGCACTTCACTCAATTTGAAATGCAGAAGCCACAAAAGTGGCCCAAGAGGAAGGGATAATGATGCTAGTACATCTCAATGAAATGTCAACATTCAGTGTGGAATAAAAGTTAGTATGTAATTGTGAAGAAAAAAGATCTGAGCTATAAAAAGTTTGAACCAGCACAATTATTTCAGCCGGAAGGAATAAATTACATCCTAAAAATACAAGGTGATATAAAATGGTTGCAACCTTGCAAATGGGTTATCTTTGTCTTCCATCTGCATTTTCTCACTTTCGCAACCTCCACCCACACACCCTGTGCAGAGACGTCGAGAGAGAGCGCAGGATAGATAGCGCATGGGACGAAGAGAGTGAGATCAAAAAGTCTGAGAGAGGAAGTGGTTAAAAAGAAAGAGAGAGGATGCAGGGGGGTAGGATGGGTTCGGATTGTGCAAAGCTGACTCAGCGGTTTTCTGCAGGCTTTGCTGAAGTTTCCAGAACACAGCCACAAATAAACAACTGAGACACATTTTATTTTTTGTCTTCTGAAAGCGAGACAGAATGAAATGATTGTCACAGGAAAAAAAAACTTGTGACAAGAAACCACCCACTCGTTTTTCTCTCCTGGTAGATCTTTCATCTTGTACTATATACCCTATGGATTTAGCTCACACCCAGGTAATAGCCGCTCAGTGGTGCTCCCTTTCCACTGACAGCAAAGCAGCAGCTGGACATTTGTTAATGTAGTTGATCGACTATTCATTCTTTTCCTGATTAGGATATTTGCTTGGCCTGATATTTGTTAACCTTCCTCATTACACCATCTGGGTTTGCTAGGGCTTTACAACTTGTGTCCAGTCTTGAGACAGTTTCTATATTGGCTTAGTCTTGCCTCTGAGTTTTTGGCATTTGTGGTCAGACTTGTCTTGGTCTTGGCCATCGGATTTGCTAATATTGGTCTTGGTCTCCACCAAGACTTTTTAAAAATAATGCTCATGCTTATTTTTTATTTTCACATGCACAAACGTTGACAAGAAGTAATTCCTTCTTCCAGAACACAATTGGTACAATGATTACAAAGGAAACCAGGTAGCTGAGGTCACGTCTTGGGCTAGAAAAGGATTTTATGGTTTTTGGTCTCGATTTTGATTCCATCTCACTTTCACGTGAACTTAATCCAGACTTGGCCTCGACTCCCTCAAGACTCAGCCTTGATCTCAGCTAGTCCTGGTCTTACAACTGCCTTGGACTTGACGATGGCTTAATTACAGCCTTAGTTTTCTGTGCATCTCCTGCATTTCTGGGTGATCCTACTGTGGAGTGCTTCACCTACATTGTTTGATGAGAACCAATAACCTTTTCTTTAGTTCTGTCCATTTTTCAAGGATGTGATAATTGCACCTGTACTCCCCCCAGGTCCGCAAAACATTCGGCTCTTGTCCAGAAGACACGCGGTTCAATCCTTTAATTGTGAGAGCACAGTTTCTTTATGCACGTCTCATTCTTTCGATTCAACGTTCAAATTTTTGTGTGATATACAATATAACCACAAAGAATGACGTGTATGACAGAACATTTCCCTAACACATCCGTAAGGCGGAGAGTTCTGGCACTGTTTAAGCGCTTTAATATGCTGAAGTGTGTATTCCCTGGGCTACCAGCATCCGAGTTCACTAGCCTGTCAGTGTACAAACATGACAGCATACAAATTCACTGGTGTCCGAGTTCACTGGATCTTCAGTGTACGGGTTTCCTGACCCCCTGCCATTGAGAGGCTCCTAGGCCAGCACAATGTAAGTTCTATATTGTTTTTACTCAGTTATGATCTGTACCCAATAACTCTGGACTCTCTGGAGCTCTCTCTGTTTTTGGGGTATCAAGGGTTATCACAGCAATCATGATCGGTCCATTACTATTGTCATAGGTCAGTGGAACAGATTGCTGAAAATAAAGCATTGGAAAAGTTGAAGGTAACAGATATACTCTTCATCTTTAGTAAGCACTTGGTCAGGGTAGCAGTAGAGGCCTACCTAAGGAACAGTGGGCCTGATGCAGGAGCACTGCACACCCTGGATGGGGCACCACTCCATCACAGAGTACCCTGCTCACATATATTCATACCTAGTGGCAATTTAGCCTGTCCACCCATGCTTCTGGGAGACAGTGACATGAGCTAAGGATGTTAAATCCTGTGAGAGCTCTTCAATCCCTTATACAGAAGTGTGGTTTTTGCAACGTAAACATGCTGTGATGGACCATGATTCAGAAGAGGATGTCAGCTGGAGACGAATCATCAGACTGTGGCCAGACATTGTACAACCAAAATGCCGTACATCCTCTCTGTCTGCCCCTCTGTCTCAGAAAGCAGATGTTGTTCTTGTGAAGAAATGTAGTTCTGTTTCACAAAACTGTGAGCATCATGTCAGAGGTGCTAAAACTCTTCGCAAAGTGGGAGTTAACTCCTTTACTGTTTTTATTCATAACTCTCCTGTGCTCTTTCCATTCATGGTTATTGAATGCATTATTGATGTTTGCTTTCCTTCACAGTGATCATATACTGGAGATAGGCATACAGGGAAGGCAATCCCTCTACAGACCACTGTATGAATTTAAGGTATTTTTACTTGTATTTAACCAACAAAATAGTGCCAAAGTGGAAAAAGGCTTTCAGTTGCTTCTTGCCTCATCACAAAAAACAGTTAAACTTTCAGTGCAGTGGCAAAGCGGATGCATGAAGGTAGGGCCACGTCTAGGTAAAGCCGCACCGCTCTCTTCACAGGAAGGCAAAGTCAGTTTTTCATCTGTCACCTTTCTGTAGAATTAAGATTAGCGACCCACTCAGCCAATCATAACTACACCTGTGTTTTTCTAAATAGGAAACTAATGGACTGGCTGATATTCCCAGGATAGACTGGGAAAAGCCTGGGATCTACAGCCATCGTTGGGAATACTTAGAAAAATTTTTGGATTGAAGATTTAATTTCAAGTTGCGAGAGACTTTATTTTTTTTCAGTCCAACTTCTGTCTAATTTTTGTAACTTCGACACTCCTGGCACCAGTGAAGGAAATAAAGCTGTACCATCACCATGAAAACACATGAGGTTTCAGTCCGGGAGACATGGTGGAGCCCTGTGAAGATTTTTTCAAGAAGTAGTGAAAGACCTTCTCTCTTTCTCTATTTATCGTTGGCTCCGTTGTGAAACATGTCAAAATATCAATATAAAAAGAACTTGAAACATGAACAGGTAAGCATGTGTGACTGTACAATATGCCCCTGTTTGGTGGATGCAAACTGAAACCATGTTAGCAGAACTGACAGTAAGTGACGTGTGCCAGTGTGTGAATGTGTGAAATAGAGTGTTTGTATATATGTGTGTGTGTGTGCGTTTAGCTAAATTTCCCCCTTGTTGTTGGAAACTTCCGGCTTTCATTAATGCAGGTTTCCAGTTTGGGTCAGCGGATGGTTGTGTGGAAATCACACATTGAGATTAATGAGAAATAACTACTGTCACTTTTATCACTTCCACATGCACGTCACTTACCATATATAACACCCCATACTGACCTCAGCGCTTAAAAAAGCAAGCAAGTAAGAGCAGCTGAATGAAAACACACCGCTTTCAGGACATGATTAATCAAAAGATGAAACCCTTTAACCAGTGGCAATTAATCCAGTAAGACATTTTGGTGACTGGTGAGTTATGAAGCTAAGAAGCAGAGACACTTTATAGCCTCGAGCTGACTGTATAGTGAATACAGCACACTGTTACCATTGGGAATGGATTTTAAGTGGCCTGTATAGTGAATAGAGAGAGTGATGGAGACATGACCTGTACAGTATTTGGGTTAGCAACCTACAGAAGCTTGCAGCGCACTAACAGGCAACAGGTCTTTCATATCACTCGTAATTTGCATAATTTGTAGCCAGCCTGTTTTATGTTCTGATGGCAAAACAGCAGTAGCTACTGTATATATTACATCTGACACTTTACAAATTATGAATAAAATCTTAAACTGTATAAATTGTATAATTGACATGTTACCTGTTTGATTGCGTAGTAGTTTCATTCTCGGCCACATACACTCACCAGAAGCACCAACAATCTCAATGCTAACTTACTGCTGAGCCTTAAGTATTGTTTTTGCTTTACAAACATGTAATCAGTGGTCATATAAGACGGGATAAGTTGAAACCACTGTTACACGTTTTCTATCTTTTGGTTCAGTTGCTTTACTGTGTCATACCTAATTTGCACAGGATTAAGAAAAGTCAAATGTTATTTATCATGCTCGGGGCTGAATGTGGTGCATTCACTCATATCTTTAGCTCATGGTCGCTTTGTCACTTGCTAGTGTGAACATAGAATAGACCATCAGTTCTAGTTGTAATTAAACTCGACCTGTACCTGTCAATCACTGTCCGTCCCGTCATGAACCACATCCCGATAAATTTCAGGTCAGTCATCGTAACAAAAATGTTGGGATTGAAATTAGTTTGATGGAAACTGCTAGGAATAACAGAACACAATTGTTGTTTTATTGCTTGCTCTATTGTACCATAGTCTGCCACTAGAGGGTGTTGCAGAGATGTTGACACACTTTCAAACATTGTTATGTTGTCCAGTGAATGATGAAGAGTGTGTGCTTTTTTGGGGCATGTACATTAATGAAATCCCACAATGCACTGCACTATAATGTAGTGTTAAAATAATGTACCTGCTATGCCAACTATGGCGTACACAGTGAATAAGGCAACGGCACATTCACACACTGATATCCAACGTTGACCGAGGCTAGTATTTATATGGACAATATAGTGAATAAGATATGTGATTATGGACAGGTCCATCCATAATACCCCCACAGTGCAGTCAAAACAATATGCCCCAGTGCAGGGGTATTAATCATTTACAGCCCGCAGGCTGCGGCAGTGGCTGTTTAATGGGTGTAATCAGGGTGTCAGTTTACAAACTAATTGATGAGTATTATTGTTGTTGTTGTTGTATTGTGTAATGTGGCTCTGGTGGGTTCCGAACCCGTTACTCTCTGTCACTGTATTAATAATGGCTTAATTAACAGGTCAGGCGCTGAGGTTGGGATGTCGAGGAGGCTCCAGTTCCAGTTCATCCCAGAGGTGTTCAGTGGGGTTGAGGTCAGGGCTCTGTGCAGGACACTTCCACTCCACCCTGAACCTGAACACCGTGTCTTCATGGAGCTTGCTCCGTGTCAGGTTTGGGTCTCTTAGTTCCAGTGAAGGGAAACTGTAAAGCTACAGCGTAGAAAGGCAATCTGTACAGATGTGTGTGCCAATTTCGTACTAACAGTTTGTGGAGGTGGGTGAGATGGTCAAGTGTTTACAAATCGTTGGCTGTGGAGTGTGTATGTTTTGACATCCATAGTGGACTGATAAGGAGACATTGTAATGGTAGTGAATCCGTGTGGCTTATTTAGTGAACAGAGCGTGTGGTTTGGGAAACATCCACACAAGGTCAGACCATGTATGATAGAATGTATGCAGACAAAAGTACACTAGTTTAAATGTAATAAAGTCCCTTTTATTGACTACATATTAGCATTACATTCCTGAATATAAATTAAAATCCCATCAAACCGTCTCTGTCAGAGAGACATTACTTTTCGCCACATTGTGATGGAGACACCTACAGGATGTCTGTGCTCCTATTTCAAGGCACTTAGAAAGTTGTGATTAGCACGTCGTGCCTGCCTTTAGCCACCTTTGTGGCTGTAGTCTGTAGTGACGTCTACTCTTCAGCTACTGTGTAACAGTAAAAATGGCCTATTGTCTTACAGTACAACAGTTTTGCAACAATTAACATAAATACATGAACAATAAAAATACATATGTACAAACAGTATATAAATAGATTATGATAGTATAAAAATATAAATAGTGCTTTGTGAAAGTTCTTCCTGAGTAAGCAGCGTTGATAAATATACAATATTTGGTACAATGTTGGTACAATATACCGTGATATACAGGATGCATAATACTGTTCTTGTGGAAGCATCAGGACGTTTCTATCTTTGGGATAGAAATGTCCCTAACTGGATGAATTCGAAGGTCCTCTGTAAAGGAAATCCCATAATTCTGCTTTTCGGATGAACGTTCCATCAAAAAGGGAACAGTATCGAGCTAATAAGATGCTATCGCGATACAGAAGTATGTTTAACATCAGCGCTTTTTTAAAAGTGCAAAAATGAGGACCCTTCAGGTCTCTTCAGGGATGGTTTGAGTCAGCACCCTGTGATAGCATAAACTTTCATATGTAAGCCTCAAACGCAGTGTCTATTTGATGCTTAATGTGTTTGTCCCGTCTTCTTCTCTTTCTCTGTTCCTGGCCCGTCCACCAGGAACATGCCAAATCCTGAGTGGTTAAGATCGAGCCTCCATGATTCTGGTGGAACGTTGGAGTACATCCTGGCCATCAGTCGCTGTTCACCTGGAAGATGAGGGATCACGGTCCAACACTTTTTCACTGAAGGCCCAGGAAAGGTGAGGTGAAGTGAGCAGGACAAGAGCTCGTTCTCAGCACTGTCCACAAAGGTGATGCTGAGGGATCCATTAGCACAGCCAGGACCAGTGCATGACAGGTTCATTTGGGTGTACAGGAAGTAGGTACCTTCCTGAACCATCGTCAGCGCATGTTGGATTGGGTTATAGCGGTAGCGTGAGCCTATGCTGCTGGTGTTGCTGTAGTTGATGGGCGCCCACTCCATATTGCCATTTTTCACTCGACCTGCAGGAAAGAAATTTAGAGAGACACTTAGTATTTGTAAATGAGTTCATTTGCATAGCTTTAGCCATGTACAAAATAATGGCAACGTGAACATGATAGTCGTTTATAAGAAGGGAAGGCAATCCCATAATGCTGTTCACTTTACAAAAGCAAACATGAAAGTTTGAAACATAATCACGATGCATAGAGCTAACGGCCCGGCAGAGGAAAAGTCAGTCGTATAAAGCAGTTATGAAGAATCTAACATTAATTATGTTAGTAATAGTACAGCAGTAATTTCATTATGTGTGCAAAAATAATAAAGCTGTTATCATGCATCAAGTGAAAGCAACATATTCAATCTTTAACAAACTTTGATACATCACAACTCTAAAACTTTTTTTTTTAAATATATTTTGCAAGGCATTGTGATGTTGCATCAGTATGACTGCAATATGACTATATGATTTCTGTCCCCATTAATCTACATTCTGAAGCCAGAACAAGATAAAAATGCAAAAGTGATTACTTACTGGAAGTGGGAACAAAGTAGGCGAAATTCTGCATCTGAAAGAAATCAAATGAAAGAGACAGATATTAATGATCAGATAAATGAACCACTTAATACCTGCAGGGCATCATTTCTCACTCATGACTCCTGCCCACACGCATGATGCAATTATTGTGTTTCTGTTGTAACATTTTACAGCAAAACACAAGCTCCGAGGGGGTCATGACCCCTAACTTTCTTTTTTCTTTTTTTTGAAAAATTTAAAATTAATTTTACTCATTATTATACTGAATCTCACAACTCTGAACAAGTCAAGAAAACAAACATGAAAACTGACTGAATATGGGCTGGTTCTAAGTAAAGGCTAGGATGAGTTCTAAATGTCCATTCTGGGTCTTTGGTCCAAAAATTAAAATGTTATTCCTGCTAAAAAGCCTTTCACGCCCACTTTGTTTACATCTGCTAGGCAGTGACATGTGGAGAGAGCAACACTGGGATACTATCCACTCCCCGGTGTAGTGAACAGGGAGTAGGGAGTAAAGAGTAGGGAGTAGGGTGTAAGGAGTAGGGTGCAGGGAGTAGGAAGTAAGGAGTAGGGAGTAAGGAGTAGGGAGTAAGGTGTAGGGAGTAGGGAGTAAGGAGTAGGGTGCTGTTTACTGCACATGTTAACTAATCTCTAATTAACATTTCACACCCCAAACCAGAACCCGCGCATGGCTTACCTTGTAGGGCGAGTCGAGGTCCGGCAGACCCCCATGATGCGTCATCAGTGCGCCTAAGACGCCCTCGGGCGCCCGGGGAACGCGCTCCAACTGCGCGAACAGTTCTTTAACGACCCAGAACCCGAGCGCGGCCCCGGACAGCACCATGACGAACAGGGTGATAACGGAACCGAGCAGGAACGCGTCCAAGCACCGGCTGCGCTGGCGAGAGGCGGGCTGGAGGCTCTCCACGTCTGTAGATGACATCGTTAAGAAGCACGGCGGTGATGATGCTGTTGTTAGTCCAAAACGCTCGGCAGTATAAACGAGAAGCGCGCGCTTAAATCCTTTGCGTTAGGTTCGGCCGTACAAAGCGATCACTCTTGCGTCTCGCGCTCTTTTGGGTTCTCCGAGGCTTAAAGACATGACTTATATCAGCAGAGAGACTGGAAAAGGAGGAAGCGTGCGACGGATTTCCCTCCTCCTCCGCCTCCTCGTTCTCGAGTCACCCACGCTGAGAGAGAGAGAGAGAGAGAGAGAGAGAGAGAGAGAGAGAGAGAGCGCGCGCAAGAGAAAAAAAACCTGCAGACTGTCCGCGGCTTTCACAGTTTCGCAAACGCGTCTTTCCTCGCGCGCGCGCTCTCTCTCTCTCTCTCTCTCTCTCTCTCTCCGTGATCCGTGACAGTGGCCCACCCAGCCATTACGTTGCACCTCAGTCTGGCAAAGTCATGCTTAAACTTAAGCAGGAAACTATATAAATCAGTAATGATGATGTACACAGACTACATGAGGATAAGAAGCTGCGCAGTTGTAACAGGTGCAACCTGAAAACCCCACATCCTGCTCAGGCCGCATCAGTAGGCCATTACTGTGAGCCTGTAAAAGCTCATAAACTAGGCAGTATTAGAACAGGAACACACATATTTAGTAGTATCCTCCCATCTGGCCTGTCTTCACACTCCATCACTTTCTGAATGACACGTTTCCAGATTTCCAAATCATCAATCACTGAATCACAGTAACCAAAACATTGCTGAATTGTTCTTTACACATGGAACTGACCGTAAACACCGCAGACAGACATCAATTTTCCACTCGGCTGTCTGAGATAAAGTGATGCGCGTGCTGTATGTATAGTGGATGTGGTGATATGTCTCGTGGTAATGCTGGATAGTATGTTGAGTAGTAATATAATACGGGTCGTTTCAGTATTGTTGTTTGCAGTGGGCAAAATGAGTCGAGGCTGTGTTTTGCCTGCAGGTCTTGAGGTTGACACCTGCACTCTGGATCTTTGACATGTATTCACCCCATGAAGTAGAAAACTTGCTGCAAAGCTTATTGAAGCGAGAACCTCAACATGTTCCTGATGGAACCTTAATTTTTTTAGCATAACATTTATCATAGCATTATTAAGCGCAGTAACACCCAAGTCCTTGTAGGACACTATATTACATATACAGTATATATAGTATTATAAGACACTATATTTAACTATGTATGTATGTATGTATTTGTGTGCGTGTGTGAGTGTGTGTGAGTGAGTGTGGTGCCCACTGTTTCCACTTCCTGTGCCCCATGACATGATAATTAATACCACAACAAACCAATGCAGGAGAAGAATTTTATGCACAAGCGTCAGGGCCCTTACAGTGTGTGTGTATTTGTATGAGCCTGTACGTGTATTAACTTGTGTATATGATCCTAAGTGTATGTATTAGCCTGTGTGTGTATGAGGAGGTCTGTAGTGACCTTTGTCAGTGTGTATTAAGCTGTGTGTGTATGAGGAGGTCTGTAGTGACCTTTGTCAGTGTGTATTAGCTTGTGGATTTTGCCAAAGTTCAGGAATTTCAGTAGCCGTTCTCTGTTTTCAGATCACTTTATGTGTGTGTTCATGTGTGTAGTTAATGTTTGTCTGTGGATTTATGTGCGTGCGTGTCTGAGGTACGTCTGTGTGTTGGGGGTTGCCAAAGTTCAAAATCTCGGTCATGTTCTGTTTTCACACTCATTCTGTGTGTGTGTGTGTGTGTGTGTGTGTGTGTGTGTGTGTGTGTGTGTGTGTGGTT
>JAQQZX010000010.1:503127-514372 GCA_030068355.1 Notoglanidium maculatum
CTCTCTCTCACACACACACACACACACACACACACACACACACACACACACACACACACACACACACACACACACTATTAGTTTTAGTTCCCTATTATGTAAAAATGGAGTATCTGACAGAGTAGCTGGGCATGTTTAGGCCTGGAGCACTCCCCTGTAAAATAAGTAGATGAGACAATACTTTACTGTTGCTGTTTCTAATTTTAGATCCCTAAACACTAGCTGTGTCAGCATGTGTCTCTGTGTGTGTGTGTGTGTGTGTGTGTGTGTGTGTGTATGTGTGTGTGTGAGTGAGATGTCCAGTTTGCAGGACCATACATGGCATCATACACCTTAGTCACACACCTCCATATTTATTATACAATTATTACATAATTAATTTAGAATCCAGCCAATCACCACACACCTCCATCATCACAGCAAGGCACTTCAGCCAATCAGAACAAAACAGCTCACAATCAGTGACATCACCAACACACCATACATTACTGCTGGAAAGAAAGAAAGAAAGAAAGAAAGAAAGTAAATAGATGGATAGAGTTGAGTGCAAAAGTTTGTGCACCCCAAAGACAAAGAAATAAAATTTTTATAGTACATTTAAATCTTTTTTCTACAGCACCATTCATACATAAAATGTAGCTCAAAGTGGTTCACAATAAAAAACAAAACAATAAAAAGACAATAAATAAATAAATGAATAAATAAATAATCTAAAATTGCATTAATATAGAAAAGTTGAATAGAGAATATATATATATATATTAAACTATTCTGTGGCTCAAACTTTTGCACTCATTTGCAACTTTTAAACATTTATTGTTAATGTTATTTTTCCAACAAGTAATTCAGTTAAATTATTTGTTTAGCGCTTTTAACAACAGACATTGTCACAAAGCAGCTTCACAGAAGTATATGTATATAAGTATATACATATATATATATATATATATATATATCCCTAATGAGCAGCCTGTGGCGACGGTGGCGAGGAAAAGACTCAAAAGGGACCCCATCTCATCTGGGTGGCACTGGATAGTGCGATTACATTTACCACACTCCTGTAATAGGGTCAAAATTTGAGTGCAAGTACACACTCACTCTGTGTGCATGTAGAAACATGTGTGTGTGTGTGTGTGTGTGTGTCATATCCTGTCATATCCTGAATGATGCAATTCGACAAATCCACACAAACCTGACAACAAAGGCATCTGAAACACACTTCTAAGTGACATCATCACCACGGTTTCCATTAGTACTGAAGGCAAGAAACATAACTAAATATACAGATAAACAGAAAATGAATGTTTTTTTGCCATGTTTATTTTAATTTAACCTGAGAGTTTGAACATATTAATGTTACAGCAGCAACACAACAGCAGCACTTCATTTACACTTGGACAGACAGATGTGCCAAGTAAGTGGTGTAAAACCCAGACAAATATGCTACAGAGTGTTTCTGGAAGACAGAAGGAGCCAGAAACATTCCCTAATGTTCCACAACGGGCCATGTGCTGAAGGAATTCACAGAGACAAGTTTCAGTCGCCATTCCTCTTTTGTAAATTCCTGAGCAAGGCTTTACCCATAATTTATGAATCAACACAAAGACATATGCTTTCAGTTTTTGTTTATAAATCTCTGGGAAAATCCCTGAAGCCACACAAAATGAATGATGTAACAGTTGACACTTGTAGGGGTCAGACAGTAGCAACAAGATTGACTCTGCTGACTGCTTTGTGCTTCTCTACTTGTGTTTTTATCCCCATTTTAAATAGCGCTAAATTTATTGTGTGATAAATTCACAGGCACAAACACACGGCCACATCATGCAGCTTGGCCAGTCATATCCCACACTCATGTACTTCATAACAGACAGACAGACAGACAGACAGACAGCTACAGTTTTTTGCCTGTTGCCACCTGAGAGCCAATTAAATATAATGGAGCGAATAACTCATCAGTCACTCTTTATTGCACTGCTGTTTTACATTCTTAGATCATGCCATCCCAGTAACATCTCTCTCTCGCTCTCTCGCTCTCGATCTCTCTCTCTCTCTCTCGCTCTCTCGCTCTGCCTCAGACTGTATCCTTGTCTCTGTTTTTTTTTTTGGATGATATGATAAAATAACAAATAGACTGCTTAAATGAACCACCATTAGATATTATAGGTCGGCAAAACGGATAAATGTCATTTCCAACGCCGTGTTGATTCTCATACAGCAGCACACCAAACACTGCATGTAAGCAACACATGATGGCTCAGGGCCTACAGCTTTTGGGCTTCTGATTGTAAAACGTTCTGAGTTCAAGTGCCTTAACCCGTAACTGCTCACTCATATCTTGTCTCAATTGTTGCTTTGTACGGCAGTGACTGCCAAATGAATAAACGTAAAGCATCTGCTAAATGTACCAGTCAGTCCATGCTAGTGCAGTACGAGTCTGAGCTACTGTTTGGCAGTGTGTAATAAGTAATGTGTAACATGTGTCCAGTGCAACATGAAAGAGAGTAAAGGTTAGAGATTACAGTACAGTGGGGATGTTTATCCACATCTCATGAACCAATCTTATGACTGGAAGTGTAGGAGACTCTGGGAACACTTTAATGGCAGGAGGTCAAAAATGACCCAGAATAAATTATTCTTCTGGGAAAAAAGCAGAGGCCAGGAATGAAAGAACATGACATTCCATTATCATGTGCTGTATCCTGTATCCTGTTCAGGGTTTTGGGGGTGAGCTGGGAATACACCTGAGTGGGAGGTCGGTCAATCCTAGGACACCGTTCACAAAGTCAAAAGCAGGAAAAATGGACAAGCGTAAGGATCTGAGTGACATTAGTAAGGGCCAAATTGTGACGGCTAGATGACATGACAAGGTCAGAGCATCTCCAAAACATCAGGTCTTGTGGGATGTTCCTGTTATGCAGTGGTTAGTACCTTCCAAAAGTGGCTCAGGGAAGGACAACCAGGATGTGGCGAGCAAAAGACCAGCTGGTCTGGTCTGATCCCACAGAAGAGCTGAATATATATACAAACAGTGTGATCTCCATATCTAATCTATATAATTCACACACATGCAGAAGGTGCTATCATTTTCACGTAAAATTCTTTTTTCTTTAATCACCTGAACTCTGAAATTTCACTGATGCTAGTCTTCTAGTTGAGGCCATAAATCACATGGAAAGCCCCTTATCATGCATTGATCTGTGCTTCACTGGCTTCTCTCTGAATTGTGACTGCTTTGTGGTATCCCCTTCTTAAATAGTGCTAAATTTGGCCCATGTGCTACAGCACACACACTAACACACGATTGCATCATGTGTCTTGATCAGTCATATCCCAGTCCCATTTGTACTTTCCCTCACACAAACAGGCAGACAGGAATCCATATCGCCTGTTTCAACTCGAGGGCTTTTCATTTATAATGGAGCTTATGACTCATCCACAGACAGTTTACATTCCTAGACATCACTGAAGATGTTAGAACAGTTTCATGGGTGGGTTCATCTGTGTTTTTACATTCCTACACCCTTTTAAACATGCCAACTCTTAATAGGTTTTTAGGTTAAGGTCTCCAGAGATTCCTAAAACTGAAGGTTGTCCTGTTTCTAATTAAACCCGTGTTCGTCAGAACCCCTGTTTCTAACAGTGTACCAAGTATGAAGATACCTCAGTTGTACATGACAGGGTCTAGGTATTATAAAAACATAATGGCCAGTAATCTGGGAAACACTCTGTTAAAAGAGTTTGGTTCTCCCAGAGGGATAAGTTTGAGCTTTATGCCCTTTTTTCAATAAGAGATGGCTCATGGGAGTTTTATGGGTCAAACTTATTATTTAATAAACAAGTTCTTCACTTAAAGGCTCTGTTTAGAACCCTACAACTTTAAGCCAGTTTGTAAGCCAAGAATCCTTAAACATATAATGAACAGTGCAAGCAGATTCCTTAAACAATATCAAGTTTGCTCAATTTTAAGTTACAGGTTCAGAGATAATAAAAAAAGTAATGAGTACTAATTTGCAGCTTGTACTGCACAATTACCCAATTAATATGCACTATGCTCAGTGGTGATCAAGCGTTCTTTAAGGTTTATTACATAATTAAGGGTTTTTAGCATTTAAAAATAGAGTTGTAGTTGGAATCGGATAGGGAAACACATCGTTAAATTCCCCTTGTCTGGTTTATAGAACCTACCCCGAGACAGTCTACTGAAAAGCAATCATTTTAAGAGTCTAGGAATGTAAAAAGCAGTGTCGCCCGACAGGGACCAAATGCTAAGAATGTATAAATTGGGAATGTCTCATTATTTCCTTGCTCCTACCCAGAACCTGAATAAATGGTACTTGTTTGTTAGACAGGGAGGTGGACTGAGAGGACTAAGAGGAATTCGGGAGCAGCAATCTTTGATTCACTTGGAAGGCATTTGATCTGCTGTGGCAACACAGCCGAACAGTTTAGCAGTCAGGATCAGAAGGTGGTTGTTACCTGTAGGGTTATATTTTGGGAAATGGAATAGAATGAATCTTGAGCAGGTACAGTGTAAACAATGAAAAAAAAATAACCACAAGAGCTGACAGGATCGGTCATAATTCTTTTGAAAACAAGTGCGCACACCTGCACTGTAATTTACCTGAATTATTTTCTGTGGTTTGTAGTTTTACATTACCAGAAGCAAATTCATTCTCTATCTTAGATTCCTTACAGAAAAAAAACCCCCATTGAGCTACTTTTTTAGTTGTGGGTGGAATGTAACCTGTGGGATTGGCTCCAGCTTCCCCATGACCCTGCTGCATAAGCGGTGGAGGAAATGGATGGGTGGAATTTAACACAATACATTAAAGCTCCACTCGGTGTGATTCAGCCCCCTGAATACCGCTCCCGTTCCCTTTCCAGGCGTGTATTAGAGCGTACGGTGGTCCAAGTTCTTACATACACACTCTTTTGCTTTTTCCTTGCTCAATAATAAGTATGATTCATTTTACCCAAATTTGGGTTCTCAAGCTTGGTATCCAGTACCAGCCAACACCGCTTCCTCTTCTTACTTTTTCCTCATCTTCCTTTCTTCTTCTTTGTCTTCCAGCGCTTCCTTCTGGATTCATGCTGCCACTTTTAAAAACACAAAATGCGGAATGAGCTCTCTAGACATTTGGGTTTGAGAACTTTCATTTCATGCTATTTACATCTAGATGTGTTAAACAACTTACAACACGGCACTTTTTGTTTGAGGCCACCTGTTTTTCAAGTGATCACAAACATTGTGGAATATGTGACAGACAGGTGTTTCTTGTTGCCCAGGTGTGCCCCATTAGATTGATTGTTTATCATGCAGCAAGACAATGACCCAAAGCACCACAACAAAGGACTTAATCTGGGAACAAAGCGGAAGGTTTTAGACTGACCAAGTCCATCAGCAGACCTTAACCCACCTGAGCAGCATTTCATCTCCTGAAGACTGAGAGGTAACTGAATGGAGAAACCCCCTAAAACACACAACAAGTGAAAGAAGCTGCGTTACAAAGGAAGAATGTAACAGTTTGGTGATGTCAGAGGGTCGGCGGTTTGATGAAACTGTAGGATATACAGCCAGATATTAAGTGTTCTTTACATAAATGTTCTTTTTTACTTAAAAAAGAAAATGACTTAAAGACTATACGTTTATATACTGTATGTTTGCTTACCTAAAATTGGGTGGTCTGCTACCAATGGTGCAATGCTATAAGCTGCTTAACACATCTGGAAATAAATATGAGTAAGTTTAATCTGAAATACTGATTTATTGTCTCATACTCATCTTTTGATCTTGAACCTAAATTTCTTGTGCATTTGGAAAAACATTTGGAGGAGACTGCAATCTGTATTTCTTGTGGCGTAAAACATGCAGTAGCACAATTCTTGTTTGTTTATGTTTATATACCCTATATAGCTAAAAGTATGTTTACACCTGACCATCACAGCTTATTGAACATGCCATTACAGATGTATTCCCAGTTTGCTGTTATAATAAGCGAACACTTTTTCTGTCAGCAGGGACAGATTTGGGCCCTTCAGTTCCAGTAAAGGAAAACCGTAGAGTTAAGACCCACATACAGAATGGGCGTGATGATCAGACACTATTGCATTTCTGACACCTAGTGGTTAAAATCTGGAAGCACAAGTGATGCTGAATTTCCATTCCACGCTGCATTTCCTTCTGTAATATTACTGCAATGGAGGATCTTTCCATCTGTAATTTCACCATGGCTATGTTTATTGAACAGGCGCCAATCGCCACTCCAGGAAGGTTTCAGAGTTTCCTTCACTGAATGGTGTATATAAATGGCAGTCTCATTATTTGGTAAGGATGTGTGTGACATTAACAAGGGTTTACTTGTTACTATTGACTGCCAAGTGGAGAAAAACGTAGACGTTTATTTAACATGTATGAAGGAGAGTCCAGTGTGTAACAGGCAGAGGTAAAGCTGGAAGGGTTCCCACATCTCCACGACAGAGGAGTTTACACTGCACTGTGCTTTCTCACTCACATCACACGCTGCCATTTTTTTTCTTATTAACTTCAAGAGAGAAAAAAAAGAGAGAAAACAGGAAGTCTATAATTTGGTTGTTGAGACATAACCAATGTAAATCATTTAAAATAATGTTGTTCTTGAGAAATGTATTGAGTCCGAGGTCTTTACAGCAAATGGATTTGTGAGGGCCTGAAACCTTTGAAAACCTTCCTAGAAAGCTCTGAGTGCACTGTAGAGAGTACACTGCCTGTTAGCATGCACACTGTTTTGGAACACAGGCTCTGACTTACAATGTGCTGTTTTGTCGAATCTTCTGCTTACACTTCCATTCGAAATCACTTCAGGTTCTTGTAAGACTGAACACATGCAAAAAGCAGCATGTTTAACATTTAACATGACTTTGCTCATGAATGCAGAAATGATTCTGACTTTTAGAAAGCCATGGTGGAATTTCCTTGCAGGTGTCCTGGCTTCCTCTTTTATTTTTGTAATTCTGTGACCGTGTGATAAGTCTGTTGTTCCTTTGGTTTGGTTCAACCCATTTATTCAGTACGAAGCGTTACATGTTATTCCTCTTGGCTCAGGGTGAAAAACACTTTAACAGAAATCTGCTCCCTCTTGTTGTGGTGGATTGAAAATAATTCTCAACGCACCAGTTTGTTTTATTGACTTATTTTTTAATAAAAACACATTATTTGTCTATTTCTTTAACAAAATCCTGTCCTTCTGTCACCCTCTCAGAGAGAAAGAGCAATAATGGAGGAAAGGCAGAAGATAGAAAAGAGAGTAGGTGAGAGAGAGAGAGAGAGAGACAGAGGGAGAGACTAGTGAAAGATATAGTGTATCATTCAGGTCTTCTACACATCCTTTTACGTGATTTTATTTCCTTTTGTTTGTAACATTTGTAGATATTACAAGAAGCAGTTTCTCAAACTTTCATTCTCTTTCCACTATTTACACCAGATACATGACAATGGGCTGCTCATGCCTCCTTGTTGAGTCTAGAAAAAGGGGCGGAGCAGTGAGCTTGGCTTGTCTCTGAACCAAAGAAGCTGATTGGGTGGGGCCCCTGGGGCTTGTCTGAGGTCCACAGTGCCAAGACGTCCAAACAGGTTGCAGCAAAACAAATCAAGCAGACCAATGTTGGATCCCTGGTCGAGGTCATGGCCCCATCAGCGTAACTAACATTTGACCTCTGACCTCCGGGGAAGGCCTTTCAGTGTGAACACTGAGAATGCAAGAAAGGAGTCTGTGTTTTGTGTGCATGTGTGTGCGTGCGTGCGTGTGTGTGTATGCATGTGCTCCCTTTAAAAATGATTCTTTTTGGCAATGTCAAAAGTTTTTGTTCTGTTGTCTCTGGAGAAGGCGTCACATTCTTCTGAAAGGGGCTTAAGGACAGGAAACAAACAAACAATACATTAAATAAGAACCAAGATGCAAATCCAACACTCCACCCTGAGAGAGAGAGAGAGAGAGAGAGAGAGAGAGAGAGATTGAGGACGGCTGAGCAAGAAAAGGAGACAGATGTGTGAAACGACAGACAGATGTATATATTTGATGGACAAATGTATAATATAGAAAGACAGACAGAGAAAGAGAGAGAGAGTTGATGAATGGCAGTGAAGATGGGCAGGGTGGGTGTGGAGGTGACCAAGAGATAGAGACTCAGAGGAGGAAGCCATCATAATCTTCTTCTTTGTTGTTTTCTTTGCCTACTCATCATCATCATCATCATCATCATCATCATCATCATCATCAACAACAACATCAGGTTCTTGCTCAATGTGCTTTTCCAGGGTGCCCCTATTTAGGCACACCATAACTGTGCCTATGGAAATAGTTGTGTTTTTTATCCATGGATTGGACTGACTAGAGAACAGAACTATGTGTTGGGTGATATCAGTACTTGGGTGCTCTACTCTACCAGCAAAAACGGTTCTTAAGTTTCTAGTTCCAGTTTGATTCCCACCAACTTCGGGAATGGAAATAGTTGCTATGTCATCTGGTTAACCAGCATACAGTATACCATTCCATACAGGGGGTAGTCCTGACTTGCACTCAGATTTACACCCACTCAAAAAATGAATGAGACCTAATCTCCCTTGTCCTATACCTATACCAATACTCCCAGCTAGTGGCAGCTGATAGATGCCTATCCTCGAATGACCTTGAAAGTGATGAAAGGTAGGGGTAAACTGGAGGAAACCATGTGGATAATGCACAATAACCCACACAGACACTACATTTAAGACTGAACCTTGTACGCTACAGATTTGGACCTTCATGCCACTTACCAAGTCCTGGTCTCAAAACCAATACAGAACCAATCGCTACACAGTGTTGCTAGCCACAACTCTAAGTGCCATCAGGTTCTGTTGACACCAGTCTTGAGGGGATACCACTCACCACATTACTGGAACCTTTGGTACTGGTCTCATGGCCAAGGGCTTTACCTGTGGAATTGTTTGAAAAAATGCAGTGGCTGTCTTTGTGTGTTTTAGAGGAAGTGTATTAGCACTCACCCTCCTGGACTGGCAGCTTTTGTGCAATAAGCAGAGATCCAGTCAGCAGGTGGGAAATGGCAACAACTAAACAAAGTAAAATACCCAGACAAGAAATGTAGCGGTTTGGCTATGGCTCACTCACCAAGGATATCCTTACAGAACAGCTTTTAAACTACTAACTAGAGCACTGTATTACTGTACTACAGTAATGGATGATGATGATGATGATGATGATAACATCGCTCCACCTTCTTCCTCCCCTAGATCTCCATGTCCTGGTCACCAGCGCCCTAGTCACAGACTCGTCACCAGTTGCATCTGTCCATCACCCTCGCCGTGGGAGGAGTCTAGCCCCAGCCGACCCTCCTCATTGGTACGGCGTGATGGGGGCTGGTAGAAGGCAGAGACATGGGTGTGTCTCCCTGTGCTGAAGTACAATTCATCAGGGGGCAGGGCTGAACGAGTCTCAGTTCCCAAACCCTCAGGGCTGCTGTCAGGATAGGAAGAGTCTCTGTCTCTTGCATACAGGGAGGAGGAGTCAGGGCCAGCTCCAGCCATGCTGTCTGGAATTTCAGCTGAAAAGCTTTCTGAATCTTCCTCACTCTGATAGAACACTGACTGTGTGTGCTCCAATAGGCGGGGCTTCTCCGGCACATGGGGTTTATCCGGGACACGTGGTTTCTCAGGAAGGCGGGGCTTCTCCAGTGCCTTGTAAAGTGGTTCTTCCTCATCCTGTGGAGGCGGTGGTGGTGGACGGGGTAGAGGACGTTGAGGTGGTTCCCTGTGACCCATCCCTGCGTTTACGTACTCCCGTGGCCCCGTCTCTGTATCTGTGGTGTTGCTGTAGCGATCGGCAGCAGGACGCAGATTGCTCTGCACCAGCTCAGAGATGATCATCTTCTCCAGTGCTGCCGCATCTGACAGGTTCCTCCTCATACCTCCTGGAGGCTCCGCCCCTCTGGGGGTCAAAAGGGCGGGGCTTACGTCTCCCACAGCGACGCTGCCAAGGAGGTCAGAACTTCCACCGTGCACTGAGTAGCTGTTATTGTAGTTCCCATTCAGACGAACAGGCTCCAAACCACATGACTCCCGACTGCGGGACAGAGTGCCCTCTACAGAACAGCAACAAAAACATCAATTACACAGTTGCGACAACATTAATCATCAATCACCAATGACACACAACAATAAGCTTTACCAGAACAGCTGTGTAGAAAAAATACCAAGGACTGTTTCTAAACACTATCCACACACTATTTTCTATATGTTTTATATAAAGTATACAAGAAACAGAAGGGTACAGTACAAGTTCTCAACAATGAGGCCTGTGCTAATCTTGCTTAGGTCTTGTATAAGCATTACTCTCCTATAATGATTAATTAGCTTTTTCTGAACTGACGACTCTCAGATCAATGATCTGCTCAGTGGGTTCAAACTGTGCTTGAGCAGTATTTTATCATCTCATGTATATTAATTGTTGTGTACGTTCTGTATGAACTCATTACATCTTTATTTGCATTAGGCCTTATCATCCGTACTGCCTTCAGTCAATGAGACACACGCTGCTTTGAACCTCTTTTAGCGAGGAGTGATAGACAAAGCAATTCTTGGCAAGAGTTTTACACCTGAGTACGAAAGCATCAATTTTATATTATCATATTAAACTTCCATTAGCATCTTGATATTAGCATCAAGACATTAGTGGAACTGAAGGGCTAGTTTATGAAAATGACTAAGCATAATACAGACTCAAATCTGAGTAAGAACTATGAACCAAATTTTTCAAAGTGTCATGCACATCACAAAAAAAAACAATAACAACAACAACAACAGGCAAAAGTGTTAAATGTGTTCCGTGTGTGAAGGATGAGGCATGGATGAGGAACAGCAACAAAAACACATGAGACAGAAGTGTCACAGCAGATATTCCATACTTGAATTTCTGAAGGTACCTGCAGATCAGAAAGAGAGACAGATAGCAAGAAAAGGAAAGTAGTGGTAAAGTGACAAATGCAGAGAGATAAAGTGACAGATCAGGAAAGAGAGTGAAATGTACAGATAGATAAAATAAGAAACAAAAGACAAAGGGAAAAGACAGAGTAAATTCATATAAATATCAATACTCAGAACTGAGTATTTTAAAGTAGGACACACCAACCCACCTACCCATACACACACACACACACACACACACACACACACACACACACACACACACACACACACACACACACACACACA
>JAQQZX010000010.1:553084-565495 GCA_030068355.1 Notoglanidium maculatum
TGTGTGTGTGTGTGTGTGTGTGTGTGTGTGTGTGTGTGTGTGTGTGTGTGTGTGTGTGTGTGTGAGAGAGGGAGACACACACTAGCCTGCTGACCAGCTGTCAATCATCAGCTAATTACACACACTATGATGGCAGCGTCGCTGATAAACTGGCAGTTAAATGATCTGAATGGAGCGGCGCTTCTCTCTCCATCCAATCACACCATTAGTGTCTTAATTATCGCAATCATTTCTCTCTCTTCGTCTATCTCTCCATCTCTCTTGCCATGTCTCTATCCATCTCCCTCCCTGCCTTTCTGTTTTTTTCCTGTCTCTCTGTCTCTCATCCATTTCTCACTTCATTTCTTCCCACCTCTGTCTGCAACAGTCCTCCTCACTGGGCCTCTCTCTCTCTCTCTCTCTCTCTCTCTCTCTCTCTCTCTCTCAATTGTTGTCTCTACTCTTTCTATCTCTTCCTTTTTCTCTTTTTCTGTCACTCTGTCTCCCACCATCTCTCCTTCTGTCTGTCGCTCTCTGTCTCACTTGGCATCTCTCCTTTCTGTCTTTCACCATCAATCTCTGTCTCTCACAGTGTCTCCATCTCTCTCTCTCTCTCTCTCTCTCTCCATTTCTCCCTCTGTATCCCCACCTTGTCTCTCTCCATCTCCATGCCTTTCCATCTCTCCATCTTTCCTTCTGTCAGTACGTAGATAGTGTGTGTGTGTGTGTGTGTGTGTGTGTGTGTGTGTGTGTGTGTGTGTGTGTGAGGCAGTGCTGTCTCCCTTGTACCTTTCTCCTGTATCCTCCCTCTCTTGGCCTTAGCATCCGTCCTTCATTATCCTCCTTCTCGTCCTCCTCCTCCTCCTCCTCTTCTCTTTATTCCTTCCTCTCTCCTCTTTGGGCTCGAGCGCATAAACATTAAAGTTTAATAAGCCGCCATCTTCCTGGCGCGCGCTGCCCACGGCGTGAAATCCCCACCTTATGGTATCAAGGGAAATGTTGCGTGGGGGCAAATATTTAATATTCCAAACATAAAAAAAAAAGATATAGAAATGTGTGTGTATTTATTTATATAGATATATATGGATGGAGGCAAACTGTCTTTACCACACCGCAAAAAAAGGAAAAAAACCGCTCTTTAGTCGGCCATTTTAAAGACGCGCGCGCTCGTAACGGGAGCGTTGTGTCCACCAGATGGGTCACCGGAGTCACCCCGTGGGTCTAAAGCCCGAACATCAAGCACTTTGCTAAAAAAAAAAATTAAAACCCCCAAGGGAATTAACGATGCGCCAAAAAAAGACGGCGAAATCCCCCAATCTGGCAACACGGGGTGAAAAATAAGCACGGCGCCTGTCAGAGGGACCAGGAAAGGTGGAGGAGACAAGCTGATGAGTTTAGGCGCTAAAAGAGTGCTGGGAGAGGTAAAGATGGTGCTGAGCCCGATGGTGATGGTGAAGGTGATGATGCTCTCAGGAGAAAACACATGGCGCAGTAATACACGGAAAAAACCACAAGCCCCTGCATCCGGAATATCTCCTCCACAAGCTTGAGGACTCCTCACACACAGCTAACACACCCCAACACAGCTGTTCACACTGATACACACCCCTGCACGCGCTGCAGTAATGGGATATTAAGGTTAAAAAGCCGTGCCGGATGCGCCTTCATGCAGAATCGAGATGTTCCCGCGGCTGTCTAGCTGTACACACACACACACACACACACACACACACACACCTAAAGAACACGCCAGGCTTCTCTAACAACGCGCTTACTGGGGAACAGAGCAGATTTACTGACAGTGAGCTGGGTTCTGTGCGCGCATGATCCGCCCAGGTCAGTCACTCAGTCAGTGCACGGACAACAGACGCATCTCTGAGCCTCCATCCAGAAGAAATCCCCCTGCCTTCATCACCAGCATCAGCATCGCCGTCGTCTTCATCCTCAGCATCCTCATCATCAGCATCAGGTCCTGATCGGCGTGAAAAAGAAACCAGACAGGCGTTGCGTGTCAGGACCAGGTCCAAATGCACGTTTTAGTCCATGAAATCGAGTCCGTGCTTTCGGCATTGAGGCTCGTGCGCTGCGCTGCGCTCCTCGGTGCGTCTGGGATGCGGGGTTGCCAGATTGGAGAGAACAGGGTTTTTACAGGGTTGCCAGGTTTCTGTAATTGGAGTCATTTTTGCAGTAGAAGTGCTGTGGTGGTGTTTTTTTCCAGCCTGATCTCTCTCTCACACACACACACACACACACACACACACACACTTCCGTCTTTGTGAGACACTCACTGACATACTGCATTCCCAGCTCCTCACCCTAACCTTATGCATCACAATTAAACCCCTGACCCCAATGCGAACCCTAACCTACACCTCATTCCAACCTGAACACTAAAACCAGGTCTTAACTCTCCAACAGGCCTTTGAAGAAGTGAGGACCAGCCAAAATGTCCTCACTTCCCAAAAATGTCCTCAATCTGTAGTTAAAGGTTAAATAAATTTTTTGGTTCTCAGTACATAGCAAGAACAAGTACACACACACACACACACACACACACACACACACACACGTCAGGGTTGCATCACTGATGCACTCAGAATAAACCAGCACCCAGATTAGTCTATATCTGTTCAGTGGTGGTCTTATTGGTATGAATCAAGGTAACAATCATAAATCAATTATAACTAGTAATTTAAATGACAGACAGCTGCTCTGTAAGGCATAATTAATTTTTTAAACTGATGTGTAAATAATTTAACAGGCTAGCAAGGTGATTTGTCATTGATAGCTACTTTTCAAACAATCCTTCTCTACGTCATCATTCATAAATTAATAGCAAGCCTGCTCCAGATTCTTAACAAAGTTGGTCTCATATTGATCAGACGTTGCTAAATAGTATTGTGTCATATTATATCGTAGCAAATTCAATACTATCATCAAATGTAGACACAGAAGAAGTTGCACATGGGTGTAGGTGTATAAAATATTTCTCCATGCACCTGTGTAATATTTGTATTTTATTTAAGGTGAACAGTAGCATCAGGTTGAGGGTAAAAGCTTATGCAGCTTGACTGAACAGTTAGTTTAGCTGTTATGATCTGTAAGGAGAAGATATGGATGCTAGCCTGATGGTGACCATCATTATGGAAGCGCAAAACCGGAACATAACCAACAGCATTAAAGATGGGGGTGCCAATACTTTGTGCAGAACAAAAGGCAGGGTGCAGTAATCTAGAATTCAATCAAATTTCCAAATCACTGCATACCCAAACCAAAAATTCCCCACCACTAAAAACAGAAAAATCAACAATTATTATTATTATTATTATTATTATTATTATTATTATTATTATTATTATTATTATTTTAAAACACCCTAAAGAAGCTCTGCCTAACTAAAATAATATTTTGCAAGCTAACATAAATAAATAGGTATTAAATTATCCCACTGAGAGCAAAACTCCCAAATCTGGCAACACTGTCATCATGAAGATCTCTCTCCTCTTCCTCCTCCTCCTCTTCATCTTTCCCTCTCTGAATGAATCCAGTACCTGCTAACCTGCGTCTCAGAATGCACTGCGTTTCTTCTTTTCATTTTAGGTCCTACACATCCAACCATTTTTGTAATCATGGACCAAACAGAGTCTATTGTTGCTGGTTTGCATGGGGTGACCTGTTATTAAAATCCATCTCTGCTTGTCTTGGCATGGAAATCTGTTCGGCTTCCAGCTCCATGGAGTTTTGCATGTTAAAAAATACATTTACATGCGGACGAGCCTGGTGGAAGAGAACGCAGGGTGCTACTGCTGCGAAGGGAGGAGGAACCACAGACTTGTCAGGTTTTTTATCCAAAAAAAAACAAACTGTCTGCCATAACTGACACACATCCCTTCTTAGTGGTACAGTTAGAGACCAGAAGCTCATATTTTTCCATCCATCACCTTTCTACCCTCCATCAAGGGTAGATAATAGTTACTCAGTGGTGGCTTCGTGCTACAGGCAGTGACTGAACACCGCATACGTGAGTGAACCTGATAAACAGCCGAGTGAACAAGGACTAAAACCCACTGTATCCTGCTGTTATAGTAATATACGGAGCGACAGTGTGGTGGGATGGAGTTACTGTTCCCAGCCTGAAGCACTGACACAGGAGACTCCTTTCATAAATGTTTAATAAACATCTCCTTACAGAAAACTTCATCAGATCAAAGATTTGTTCAAATCTGTTTATCAGTGGAGTGTTCACTGTACAAGTCCCTGTGACTGAGCTGTTGCTCTAGAAATGATAAGGTATTAGAACAACTGTATTAATACTGTATAAACCTGTGATTTGCAGCTGCACATCGATCAGAGCTGCTGTCGAATGGTATAATAATAATAATAATAATAATAATAATAATAATAAATCCTCCTCTTACCTCCTATACATGGTGGGTGGTGTGTGTGTGTGTGTCTGTGTGTGTGCGTGTGTGTATATCTTCCTCGACCTCGGATCCTGGGAGTTTTAGGGTTCTGCGCAGGATCTTAGCTGTTCCGAGAACTGCACATTTCTGGACAGAGACCTCAGTTGTTGTGCCTGGAATCTGTTGGAGCTGCTCTCCAAGTTTGGGAGTCACAGCCCCTAATGTTTTATAAACTGAGAGATAATGGGAGTGTGTGGCTCTGTGTCACCACAGATTCCGACCCCGAGGACTGACAGTAACAACAAACCAGGTGCATTTCTGCTTTATAAACACAGTGAGAGCCAGCACCACACACACACATACACACACACACACACACATATATGTAATTCAGGCTTCTTTTTCTAACCACTGGTAGGATTTCCTGGTGTAAGTCACTTCCTCTATGTGGTGGTGTCACCTTCCATGTAGGGACTTGGCCTTTCCTGATGCTTTCCCTGCTGCCTGAGACACACTTTCATCGGTTTGTCCTGGGGGCCCTCTTCTTGATGTATTGATGGATGTTCCTTGTTTCATGGTGCATGGTGGCTCTGACACTCACAAATTCTCACCCCCCCTTCTATCCATTGTTCATAGAGTCTCAGGGAGCTGGACTTTAGGTCTTAACATCAGTGGCATCTATTTCCTCCTGTGGCCAGTTCACTATTCCAGCTAGGAATTTGATGGTATGTAGGGTGTGTATGTTGATAGCTTGGATTTTATTCCTGCCACTGAGCTGGCTTCTGAGCACCTGCCTGACCCTCTGGAGATATTTGGCTGTGGCTGATCTCTTTGTAACCTCATCCTGATTGCCATTGGCCTATAGGATACCAAGGTACTTGTGGCTGTCCTGTATATCTGCTATTCTGCCCTCTGGTAACTCCACTCCCTCAGTCCTGATCATCTTGTCACCATGCATCCACATTTATCCAGTCTGAATGACATCCCAATGTCCTCGTTTTAGATTCCGGTGAGGTGGATCAGTGAGTCAAAGTCTCGCTCACTTTTAGCATACAGCTTGATGTCATCCATCTTTGTGATGATGTGGCTGAGGGGGTTCAGGCCTAAGCAGAACAGCAGCGGGGGCGGTGCGTCACCTTGGAATATACCCCACTTTATGTTGACTTGTGTGATGGCCTTGGGATTGGCTTCCAGTGTTGTCTTCCACAGCCACATTGAGTTTTTGATGAGGCTTATCAGTGCCTTGTTAGCCTTGTATAGTGCCGAGCATTCTAGTATCAAGTATCAATCTCATATAAATCTCATTAGCTATCCTCTGAAGAACCTTATTTTCTAATATTGGTAAATTAATCACTGTAAATAAACGATGTTGTCTTGTTAATGGAATTGAAGCTGAATCAAATGGAACTGGATTATACAAGAACTGAGATAAAAATATCAACAACGTTCATCAGTAATCAATAAATATCAAATGAATATGCTTCTCTGGAGAGAGAAAGCAACAGTCTTAAAGACTAATCTATAACAAGAGACACTACTTTGCCAAACACACAGTTTATCACATCAATTGTGTGGAAAAAAGGCAAGTATGTGCATTATGAAATAATACATAATAAAAGCATGTTTTGTCACTTTATACCTGAATGACCCAAATATAACCCAAGGCAGAACCACAAATAAACACCTGGACTATATATAATCTGGATTATATAATCTGATTACAATTAAACCTTCATAATCAGACTAGAATATGTTAGATAATATCCATAATCGGATTATTTAGTCATGTTTAGTAATTACTAGATTATTTATGGAGTTATGGTGCCTGAAAAGGGGGTGGTGGTGTGGTCTAAGGGTATTGACCCAGGTTTAATTTAATAATAATAATAATAATAATAATACAAAATTATCTCATTTATAAAGCTGCCATCTTACTTTTCCAGTGGTGCCATAAAGAGGGAGATTCCAAGGGCCCACTGTAGAGGAGGAGCCCAAGAGGAATCTAGGGAACAAAAGTTGTCCAGAAGAATGAGAAGGATGAATTTGGGCCTCACACCAAGTGTTCCCACAATAGCCTCCAGATCCACCACCACCCTGGCCAAGCTGAAGAGGTTACTGAAGATGAACAGATGAATTTCAGGTGAAATGCACCTTCACATGTGATCATACATTATGCAATCAGACATCATCTTATGTGAAATGCTTGTGGTTTTTCCACAAGATCATGAAAAATCATGTATGAAAATAAAGGACTGGAAGTTCCAGATATAACAGAAATAAATAATTATGAGGGTGTGATGTGGTGGGGTTTCCAGCTCATTTCATTTACTCTGTGTTGCACCCAAGTAATCTGATTTTTCAATTATTTGTGTCTTGGGCTTCTTTGTTAGTTTCCTTTTTGTGTGTTGTGTTTAAAGCTCTGTGAAATGAGGTAGATTTCTGAAAGGCATTATCTACACTCCAGTCCGTCTCAGAAAGCGCACTGGATTTGGAACAAAAAGCATTTACATGTACAGTACGTTGCCAAAGTTTAAGGCAGATGTAACAAAGATCTGTGAAGCAAATATGCTTTTAAACTTCTTAAACGAAGAGTTTCTACATTTGTCTAATCCGGTCCTACTTTTCTTTCCTTGTGTCCTGAGAAGGAGGAGCTAAGAAGCAAAGAGTGCAATTACAGAAACAAGAAGCTCCTCTGGCCTTATGGAAATATCAGATATGTTTGACATGTGATCATTGTTTTATTTGCTTAATGAGGTATTTTATCAGAGACTTTTATACATTCAGCCCTACATCGAGGGGCTTTTTGTAGAGGTTTCATATCTCTTGCCCAGGCTTGGGGAGTAGTGGAACACATGGAACAGTATTATGTAATTAGGATACAAAAAAGGTAACTGTATTCTATTAAAGTTACAGAAAATAGCTGTAATCAGATTACCGATACATTTAGTAAAAACAGGGATCATTTACAGGATTACAATTTTAAAATGCATAAGAGCTGCAACAACTAATCAACAAAATTGATAATAAAAATAATTGCCAGTTCATTTCATTACTAGTTATGAAGCACACTGTGCACTCGCTACATCCCTTCATTAAAAAAAAAATGACTCTAATGGCAGAGCAGAAACATCAGCATGAGTTTCTTGGAAACTTTTTACAGTACACTACCCTGCTGCCCTCACGAAATAACTTGTGTTTTAATGTGAGTAATATTATCATTCATTTGTGGGAATGTGAGGAGAAGCGTAATATTCCTGCTTGAACTTAGATTAGGTTACTGACTACACTTTTTAACTGTTAATTAGTAATTGTATCGGAATACATTTTAAAAGTAACCCTCCCAACCCTGAGTATTGCACTTTCCTACTTCTTAACACTGTTATGATAGGTAAGAGTGGAGGCGGATGCGAGTGCAGAATTCATTTAATTAAATAAAGTAGGAAGGCGGAAAATGTCGACTTGCAAGTTGTCTGGAAAGCAGCATTAAATAGTCTCTCTAACACGACTCAAAACAGACGCTCGCGATTTGGGACATGTGATCAGTCCATGTGACATGCAAATGGGTAGTGTAGTCCAGGGCCAGATTTTTTTTTAACATTTTTGCATTTTCATTTAAGAAATGTTTGTGTGTGTGTATGAACAGTGCCCTGCGATGAACAGGCTTCGTCTGTGGTAAATACCCCTGCCTTGACCCCAGTGTTCCATTACTAGCCATCAGTGACTCAGTGTTACTGTAATGAAACCAGAAGGGTTGAGCAGAAAATCATCAGTGTTATTTCACCTCCCACAGTGTTCAATTCAACACCATCCCAGAGTTTATATAATTCTGACTGGTTTCGAGTTAAATTAACACTTTGCATAGTGTTAATGTTTTAACTATATCGTAGTGTTCAAACCTAACACCCATAGTGTTCAGTTTTACACTGGATTGTGTTAACTCTTTCACTGGGGGTGTTACTTCATAACATTCATGGTGTTATTCATGACACTGTTAAGTGCTCTATATGTGTTATTCCCTAATATCTAATCTGTTCATCAGTATTTACTGTCTTATATTAATAACACATTGAAGTGCAATTATGACTCTTGTGAAAGAGTGATTGTCATTGTGAACACACCACAGCACAGAACACAACAAAATGTGACCTCTGCATTTGACCCCTCCGTGAAGGAGCAGTAATGCCCTAACCAGTATGCCACCAACTGCCTCAATTACAGTCAAAGTGTTACCTTCAATGAAAATCCTTGTTAAGTCACCTGATCATACAGGGAAAAACATGAACAAATAATCAAATAGGCCTAATCATTTTTAATTAAGGTTAAATTCCAAGCACCATGCAACATTTGTACATTTACAAAGAAAATACTGGCACAATGTAAAACCCATCATCACCACAAGCACTTTGTAGGTCAAAGGGTTTGTATATTTCTATACTATATATATTTGTACATTAGGGTCTGTGGTAGCTCAGTGGTTAAGGCGTTGGCCTAGTGATCGGAAGGTCGTGAGTTCAAATCCCAGCACCGCCAAGCTGCCACTGAGGGGGCCCTTGAGCAAGGCCCTTAACCTTCACTGCTCACTTGTATAAAATAAGATGTATGTTCGTCGCTCTGGATAAGGGCGTCTGCCAAATGATGTAAATGTATATTTCAGTAAGTCTTGTACTGATGTTGCTTTAACAAGATCAGTTTCAATCACTTTATAAGCATGGCAATGCTCATTGAAGTGTTCAATCAAGAGTTTGTTAACTATGAAGAAGGTGACACTATTGACCAAAAAAATCAGAACAGCATCTCATGTTTAGAACCACAGCAAATGACCGATTCTGCACTAATATTAACCCAATTAGTAGAGAAGGTGTCTCCTGCAACAGCAGGCAAGCCTTGGGTGATCATTTCACTGTTTTCTTCATCGTCAACACTGAACCATTTCTAGCATCCATACTCAACATGGTTTAAAGGAGACGTCTCCCACTTGTATGCTATGGACATCTGATGTTTTTTGGCAAGTGACACTGTGATGGTCTTGAAGTTTTTCAGGGTGTTTTTGAATTCCCTATGTTTAGCCTCACCTCTCATCCTCCACATATGTATTAACGGTCCAATTTTTCTAAAACAAGTGGAGTAGTGCAACATATACTGTAGTGATGTTTGGAATCATGTTTCTACCTGGATACAACTGTTTGAACATGTCATGGTGTTCCATTATTAAATGCTTTAGAAGCGCAGTCATGCCGAGTGAAACTGATGGAGAGAATATGATGTTAATTATTTGCAGTACAAGCGATAGCAAGGTCCAGTTTCGATTTCCTTCTGGCACAATGTCACCAAAAATTAAAGGAATGTTTCTTACCAGACAAAGAGTACGAATGGAGTCGAGGCCTATTCTATTGCCACTACTATCCAAGTTAACCCTTGTTGGATGATTTTTGCGCTCCAAGTAGCCATAGTCAAAAGCATAGGTTCGTGACAAAAGAGCAGGCTTTGGTAAAAACCCTTTCTGATAGATATTCCAAAAGCGACTTTATTTCATATTGTGCCGCCCCGTCGAGAATGTAATGCATAATGTCCAAGGAACAATTATGGCAAATATGAAAGAACTGTAAACTGTTAAGTGTCGAATTCATCTTTAAACCAAACACATGCACTTTCAAAGCATCAGATTGCAACTCGCTGCAGTGCTTTTCAAAAAGCTCTTTCCCTTGCGAGATTATCTTTGGCTCATGCTCACTATACACATTCTGAGAATCATCTTTTCAATCAAACACAAACGACAGAAGTAACGTCCGCTGAAAGACTCTACAAAACCCAAAACTGCATGCGTCCTCAAGTTGTCCCCAGTTATCTGACATACAGTGCCATGGACCTTTTCAGATGAGAAGGTAAATCAATGAAAAGTTGAATGAAAGTTTCATGGCAGGGGATGATCTGTTTGTCAACTGTGATGTAGAAGGTGTCGATCCTGTTCTGGGTTCGGCCAACAGCGAGGATGTGGGGTTGTTTACCCACTCTTTCTTGCTGGTGTTCATCAATGATGCAGCATGACAAACAAATGAGATAAAAAAGAAACATGAACACTTTCCAGTAATGCAGAGTATAAACCACCCCTTAGCTTTGAGATCATTACTACTGGAAGGTCATTGCTCTCAAATAATCGGCCTGTACTAAGTAAAAGTAAACAATGTCATCTCTACTGTATACAAGCCGAACTGCCTGTGTCTTCTTTGCTGGATTTCCTGCGGCCTGTAGGAACACCCTGTTCCTTTAGGTCACGGTCACTGGCATCCGTGAGGGAAGATAAGGTATCCGAGGAAGACGGTGTTGAATGAGCTAAAGGAGAAAAATCTTTACAAAAGACCATTTGTTTAACTTTTCTTTAATCCTGTTATTAACATTAATTATACAACACTTGCCATGTAGTATTTTGAGTAACAGACTACATTCCTCATAAATGTGACCCAACCCTGTCCACTGCCATGTGCACTGCATAAAGAAAGGTCAAGATCAGCTGCATCAAGGAGCAAACCTTGACTTTAAATTGACAACATACGATTTTATGATGATACCTGCCTTCACCTGAAGTCTTTTCATGTACTGTCAGGCACAGGTCTAGATGGGCCTCCAAAAACTCAAGAAGAATGTCTTCATCTTCATCTACTGCTGTGTCAGTGTCATCAAAATTGTCCAGATGAGCAGCATCTGGAAGCCCAAACTTGGCTTTGACTATAGAAAGAGTGAATTTAACCATAAATTCACCTGAAACAGCCTGAATAACTGATCAGTGTGCTTTTATCTGTAAAATTACTCTGGAATATTATAATGCTTATTACGAGCAGTATTAGGACACTGCATCTTGGGTCATTAACTCGCCACTTCCCTGTCTTTAAAATGGTGGACTAAACAAAACAATTATACTGCCCTGTACTAACCAAGGTTGGTGATTCCAATATGAACGGTCATTAATAACAGTGTCGGCTTACAATACATGACACATTCCAGTAAACTATGCTAACTACTGTTAAATAGTGGTTAAATAGTAGAGCCACACAGAATCCTGTGCTTTGATTAGATACATGGGCAACATATTTTATCTTACCTTCACTGATGAATTCCAAATGAAGCCGGAGTGCAGTTTGATGGACTTCTTTACACCGAGGTATTTCACTTTCAGTAACATGTCTTAAAACTGCACCTGGTGTAGAATGTAGAGGGGAATGAAACCCTATTTCTGACGCTAGAATCCCAGGAAAAATTTACGGTGCAACTTTTCCCAACCCTGAGAGGAAACTCGTACGTCCCCCTGATGGCCGCTTGTGTTTTGCAAATGGATAAGCCGTATACATGAACATTGTACAGTGAAATGTTAATGTATACGTTATCGTATATGTACAGTATACAGTTATATTGGAATAAAGTTCTGTTTCACGGCAGATTTGGAGACGAATCTCGGCTGACTCAGAGAGGATTCGGTTCACTAAGAGCGCCAATTCTCAGTGAACCGAATCCTCATTTAGTGAACCGAGTGGCTCTTAGTGTACAATACGCAATGAATAACCAAACAAGTGTGCTTTAATTTAAGAATAAAACTGAATAAAATTGTGACATGTTGCTTTGACCTTTTGTGAAAGTGTTCCAACTCATTTCTGTACCGCTGCTTCGTTTTTAGCAATGTGCGCAATGGAATGGAAGAAAATAAAGATTTAATCTCTTCTGTTCAATTTATTTTCAAATAACAGACATATTTCGTGTGTCCCCCTTCACAGCTGAGTTGAAAGTTAAAATGATCGTGGGGATGTTGTCGGCTCAGCGCGGAAGCACTTTTTTGGTCGGAAGCAATTAGCGATCTCTTTTGGGAGCGCCGGGGATGGGAACATTCTCGCAATGGTTGGAATTCTAGCGACTATTACCTTTTTAACAGAATATTCCTGACATGAATGCTGTCTCCACTGGAACAGCTACAGTTGTGCTTGAAAGTTTGTGAACCCTTTAGAATTTTCTATATTTCTGCATAAATATGACCTAAAACATC
>JAQQZX010000010.1:583531-594909 GCA_030068355.1 Notoglanidium maculatum
CTTGTTAACTTCTTTGAAATCTCCTTCAGTGATGTACAGCTGTGTGTAGACCTTCTTCAGAAGGATTTTAGTTTTTGTGTCCTTTTTGCCCTCAAAAATGCACTCGATTTTCTTCTTCATGTTGGCTTTGTGACTCGCCAAAAATTTCTGTAGAACTTCTGTAGACAAGTCTGTGTGGTGCAAAAGAAGAGAAGGAGCTTCAAAACGTTTCAGATAATTCCATTCATTGCACAAACCAGGAAATGCAGCCAAAAACAGCTATCAGTGGGGCTAAACACTGTGTCATTTAAAGGTCCACTATGCAGAATATGTAGGACTATACAGGGGATCTATTAGCAGAAATGGAATATAATATTCATTAGTATGTTTTCATTAGCGTATAATTACCTGTAACTACAAATTGTTGTGTTTTTGTTAGCTTAGAATGAGCCCTTTATATCTATATATGAGTGAGTCCACCTCATGTCCACCAAAACATGTTGTACCGCCATGTTTCTGCATTAGCCGAGATCTCTCAAACTCCTCGCCCTACTCCTATCCTTCTCCATCTACCTATAACTATTGTAACATAAGGCCAAGTATATATAAAATTAATAATAATAAATATTAACTAATTTAGACCTCGTTAGGCTACTTATGAACACACCTTAGACAACATGAGGTTAACACAACAGGATTCAGTTTCCCTTTAAGCCTTATTTAACCTTCTATCACTGTATCACACAGTATAATTCCAGACATTTTATTTTATTTTCTTTTTTTTCCACGTTCATTTGTTCTCAAACATTTAAGTTCTCACAGATCCAGTTGATCTGGTTTATTGACAGGTCTACCAGACCTGGTTCTGATGATTTGGGGAGAGCCATGCAACCCCCCTGGGGACACTGTACCAGTGTCCATGGGAGTGTCCTGCGGGCCTGGCCCAGCAGCTTGTTCTTGCCTCTTACTGCTGTTGTCCATTGCCATGGGCACAAAGTGGCGATGATTAATCCTTAAAGTGCCCTGAGGTCCACTGACCAGGTAGGATCTAGGTGTTTCATGTGCAGATGTCACAGTACCTGATGTTTTAGTGTCTGTGATCCACACAGAGTCTCCTGGTGATAGGTCAGGGAGAATTCTCACTCTGTGTCTGCAGTCATAGTTGCTTGCGTCCATCCACCTTCTCTCCCTTTCTTTGCGCTGCACTGACTGAAGGCCTGGAATGGCTGGCTCAAGCACCGCAAGAAAAGCTGACACCTTAGTGCGCAATCAGTGCCCCATGAGCAGCTGGACAGGGCTGAAGCCATTGCTCAAAGGCAGGGGTGGGGAACCCGAGTCATGGAGGGCCGGTGTGGGTGAAGGTTTTTGGGATGACCTTTCTATCAGCAATTAAAAAAGACTCCTCCGATGGCTCTAACAGCTTTATCATTGGCTGATTGAGAGGTTATCCCAAACACCTGCACCCACACCGGCCCTCCTCGGCTTTCCGCTGGTCTGGCCCCCAGTACCACATGTTCTTCTTTGACAACAAGACTCTGAGAGCCTTATCTTTTTCAGCTAGGTTGGGCACAAACTTAACTAGTTGATTCACCATGCCCAGAAAACTCCTGGGCTCGCTGACGTTCTATGGCGGCTCCATCTCTCGCACAGTGCGTGTCTTTTCTGAGTTCGGGCTTACCCCATCTGCAGATATGATGTATCCAAGGAATTTCACCTTTGGCACTTGGATGTGTTCAGTGTGATGCCTACCTCCTGTGCCCTCTGCAGAACTGCGTGCACACGGGTGTCATGCTCTGCCTGTGTAGAATCCCAGATGAGGACATCGTCCATATGACAGCCCTCAGTTATCTTCACCATCCGGTTCTGAAAGTGTTCCGGGGCGGAGGCTATGCCAAATGGTAGGCGGTTGAAAAAGTATTGTCCAAATGGGGAAATAAAGGTAGTGTAGTAGGCACAGTCCTTAGATAATGGGATCTGCCAAAACCCCATGTTGGCATCTAAATTTAAGAAGATCTTTGTGCCTGATAGCATGCCTAGAGTCTGGTTCACTGGCGGGAGGATAAACTTTTCCCTGCACACTGCTTCGTTAAGAGGAGAGAGGTCGACACAGATCAGTATTTCATCCTTAGATTTCTTTGGTGTCACCACCATGCCAGAGCACCAATCTGTTGGCTGTTCAATCCAGCTGATGACTCCTAGCTGCTCCATGCGCTGGAGTTCCTGCTTTTCTATTCCCATCGAGGGCAGTGAGACATGTCGTGGCACTTTCAGGAACATGGGCTTGGCATCGGGTCTGAGCTTAATATTGTATGGCTGCTGTACTAGTCCTAGCCCATCACACAGCTTTGGGAAGTTTTGTTTTACAGAGTCCAAGTCGATGCTGTCTACTCTGGCTACCAGTCTGAGATTAACAGATGCAGACCTGCTCAGCAGAGCTGTGTTCAGGTGTTTTACTATGTATATGTCCTCTATTTGTGTGCTTATCACCACAGTGCAGCACTTCCCTGGCTACCCCCACTACAGAGAGAGGTACATGGTCTGGCCCATATAATGCCTTGTTACCTGGCACGAAGCTACTTAAGGCCCCTCGCCCTATCTCTCTGTATACCTGCTCTGGTACGACAGTAATGTCAGCCCCTGTATCAATCTTGAATGTTACTTTTGCGTCTCTAAACTTTATGTCTACTGTCCATGCATGTTCGCCTGCGTCAACTGTGCCAGGGAATATGTCCTCATCTGTGTCCTCCGAGACCGCACTCACACACTTAGTAGACTTACACACTTTGCCGTGATGCTCTCTTTTCCACAGTTGTGGCAGTTTGCATTCTTTGCAGGGCACTGGAACTTAGTATGAGCTGGGGTGTTACCACATATCGGGCATGACTTCTGTTCTGCTCCTGACTGTGTCTCATGCTTGTCCTTGCACTGTTTAGCTGGCTGTTTTTTGTTTTTCCATGCTTGCTTTTTCCCTTTCTTACTGTGCACCGCATCCACTGTAGCTTTAGTAGCATGTGTTGTGTCCCCTCTTAAGTCACTCTGTTGTCGTTTAATGTCCTCAGCCTGTCTGACCATGTTAATGGCTTTTGCCAAATCTAGCTTTCTTTCTATCTGCATTTTCTGCGATAGTGCACTGTCCCTAATGTCTACAACGAGCCTGTCTCTTAACAGTTTGTCCTGAAGTGCTCCATACTCGAAATTTTCAGCTAGTGCGTATAAAGCGGTTATGAACGTGTCCGCGGATTCGGTCGGCCCTTGAGCTCGCATATTGAATTTGGCTTGCTGATAAATTACATTCTTTTTAGGCGCAAAAGAGTTGGTGAAGCCATCTCTAACAGAGCTGTACACAAGTCTTTGATTAGCGATTAAAATTAGCCCCTTCAACACGTCATCTGCCTCATCTCCCATGCAGTAAATAAGTGTGTTCACCTGGTTAGCTTGAGATGACTTGTCCAGGTCACTGGCTACTCGGAAGTATGCAAACAGTCTTATCTACTTTTCCCAGTCCTGTGGCTTCGAAAAAGTCGAAGGATTCTGGCGGTTTTAGCGAGAACATCGCAGAAAGCTTTGCAGGTATCTGTAGGTCGTTGTGCTGTTCCTGCTGCTCTAGTGGTTGCTGTCCCCCTTGCGACATACTTGCTAGGTTAGCTCAGCTAAGTGTGACTTCCACTTACTTGCTAAACTTTCTGTTTTCTTCTTGTATTTTGTCCTCTATCCGTCCCTTCACTGTTGGGCCACTTCTGACATGTCGTGTTGGGTTCTTTGTGGAGTGGCATAATAAAGAACTTGAGACAGGATTTCACGCAGAGTGCATTATTATCAAACTACATGAACTTAACTCCATTCTACTTTGTCTGCCGTCTGTACAGACGTTCTCCATTAGACCACCCCTAGTGCACTGGCTCAATGAAAACCACAACTAGCTCACACCACAGTTATGACCTGTGGTTTTACAGCCTAAATAACTAAATACAATTTCTAAATATGTATTTAAAGTAATCTCATCAGCTTGCTAGCTACCTTAATGCAGTGATAGATGATGACTTCATTTTGGAAACACTTACATTGTACAGTGCAGGCACCTGATGGCCACCCGATGGCTTCTAACACACACCTGGTAAGGGAGGGGTGGGGGAGGGGGCATAGAGTTGGCTGCAAATCTGCAACCTCACCGCTAGATGTCACTAAATACCCAATAGTGGACCTTTAAAGGTTAATTTCGATATAATGTTATCCAGTATTTATCTATATCCACCAGTTTATAAAAAATGTTTCATCATGATACAATAGTGATGACTGCTGTTTTAAACAGAATTCTTGCTTTTGGTCCCTCCAAATTAAACAAGCTAAAAATGAACAATAGTGGACTTCAGTTTTAAATAAACAATCGTTTGTTTATTTTCAATATGTATGGCTTAGAAGCTAAAGTCACATATTTACCCATGTTTTCCTTTTCATTTTCTTTTTGCAAAGCTTCTGTGGAACAACAGACACAGAGAAACAGAAAGTCTGCATGAAGGACAAAATCACAAAAGCCTCAACTAATCAAACAAAGAACCTTCTCTAGTGCTTCTTAAGTCATTAAACAATAACCACTGTGAAAGGTCATGCAAGCTAACACTATTTACCTTTCTAGACAGTATTAGTTAGCTTGTTCTTTAATACAAGAGCTTCCACTAATTAGAGTTATGATCTTATCTAAGCTGAAAAGTGAAGGAGAAACTGGTTCATGTAAGGGTAACCTGTTGAGCAATGACGACAAGTACAGAACTGTGATCCAACATTACACAATTAGTATGAGATGAAAATTAATTATGCACGTATTTTAAAATAAATACTTTAATATTTACATACGAGTGCAAGCAGTGTTGGCTGCGATGTCCAGAGCAACATGATCTGAAAATGTGTTGCTAATGAACGCAGGAAAATTAACAGTGCTGCTGTTTTCAGCATTCACAACAACAGAGAATCCAGTAGAAGGAGAAGCAGAAGACTGGGATGGAGCTGTGTCTAAAAATAATAATAATAATAATAATAATAATAAATAAATAAATAAATAAATAAATAAATAAATAAATAAAAAGAAGAAGAAGAAGAAGAAGAACAACAACAACTTTTTTTTACATTAAACAAACTGGATAAAATGATGAAAAATATATAATTAATAGCTCATCATTTAAATATACTGTCATGTCCACACCTCCTCAACCTGCACCCTTTGCCAACTCAAACTACAATTCCCAGGATCCCTCACACTCCAACAACTCTTTCCAGCGCTCACAATCCCCAGACCTCTGATTGGATGCAGGTGCATGAAATTAACTCCGCACCCAGCACAAACACCTGTCTATACACGCACTCATCCACAAGAACTCTGTGAAGGAATCGTTTAGCTCCCTGTGTGTCTGTTGCTGCCAAGCCGTTGTAGTAACTTCTGTTTGCTTTCTTGTTGTGACCTTGATTGTTATATTTGACTCTGAGATTTTGCTTAGCCTGTTCCACTCTGTTTGTACAACTGAACCTTGCCTGATTATGATTCTGCCTGGCATTTCCATGCCCCTGCCTGAGTGTTTTTGAAGTATGGTTACTTCATAATTTGATAGAAGGAAAGAAGTAGATAGATAAAAAAACAAAAACAAAAAAAAAAACCCAAACAGTTCACAGCGAGACAACCCAATTACGGGCATCGGTGAGTGCATGTGTACAGAAGGGTGTCGATTGCTCTGTAGTTTGAGTGTGTAATGGAGTGTGTAATGGAGTGTGTAATGTCCGGAATCATATGTGCAGCAGTTTTACAAGATGATGGCTTGCATCACTCGGAGGGAGCATGTGATAAGCCGTCGCGCCCAGTACAACCCCGCCCCAATCTCCCCCAGTTGGTAGATGTTGTGTGACGAGGAGACGTCACTGATGGGTAGGAACTGGACATGACTAAATTATGGAGAAAATCGAGGGGAGAAAACAGCAAAAATCACTTCATGTTATGTGTTACGATAACTTACGATAATAATACACAGTCTTTTCTGTAGGTTCAGTGGTGCAGTGGCAATAAGCACAAGATTACAGGAAGGAAAAAAGGAAGATAAGACCTTCATATTACCAGTGATGTGCTGAGAGCTGATGGTGCGAGTCAATGATCTCTTTTTCCAGATCCAAACAGAGAAAACTATCATCAGGCAAGCGACCAGCAGCTCTGTGTAACCTTCACTCACTGAGGAAATGAGACAGGAAAAATCAGGTGGACATAAATAAGTGTTTACACACACACACACACACGCACACATATGTGTATACGGTATAAAACTGCAAAGTAAGTGGAGGCATTTAGGAACATTTGTATGCATTTGTATCAGTATGACCACATCATGCAAAAAAAAGAGCTTTTGTTATATTTAAAAATAAAAACATATACAAATTTAAAGGTATATCTACACAACACGCTAGTTTCTGTCCCCTTGTTACAGACTATAATACATATAAAGTGTTATATAGGCTGTGTGACCAAATAAGCACAACATGTAAAAGTCAGAAAAGTAAAAGCTCAACTTTCTCTTTTTCATCTATAAAGATGATCGTGCAAATACAAACAGATATGATACGTTCATTGTACAGTTTTACTTTTACTCACCCTTTGGAAACATCCCTCCTTTGCTTTACAGGGAAAAGATATTTGTACAGAAAGTCCTGTAGCCTGTATATGAGTGTTGTTAAAGAAGTTAAAGAGCAGCATCCGAATAAACAGGTCTGCATTTCACTTTCACTTCAACGCAAAATGAATAAAGTACTAGTCACTTCCTCAAAGAAGAAAAAAAAAGAAAAGAAAAAAAACAAAACCAAAACCAAAACCACTTTAACTAATAGTGACAGTGTGAAGGAGTACTCACATGTGGGAAGCCAATCGGGTCAACATGCCTAGAAATGTTCAGATTGTAAGGAATAGGATAATAATCATAGCATTTAATTTTATTGGTGTGATCATGTAAGTTAAAATCTTATTTCTCTGGATGAACTATTGTTTAGATCAGGAAAGAAAAGATTGTATTTAAAAACAGGTGATTAGGACACTGTTAATGATCACAATCCTTCATGCATGCAAAGATCACAGAGTGGCAAATAAGTTTTTATTACTGTGTGGCCCTCATCAAATAGTTACTAAATACTCTTACTCAAAACCCGAGACCCTGTGGCCCAGACGGCTGGGATTTAACTAAATGAGGTATACAAAAACAGATCGAAGCTGTTCCAGTAGGAAGGTTTTATTCATACAACGGCTTAAGCAGCCAAACCAGCTGGTCTCTAAAACAAGACCATTAAGGACAAATTTAACAATTTTATAATTCCTACATTGTTTGAAGCTCAATGTTTAAGCACTATTTAAAAGAACAAGTAGAAGATGAAATCCAATTCAACAGAAAGGCCTTGTAAAGTGGTCTTCAGTTCAAGGGACAATACAGTTAGAGATAAATCAAGTATCAATTCCTAAACAGGACACTCACAACCTCCCTCAAGGCGTACAGTGCACAGGGAGACACAGACCAGGGGCTGTTAGAGTAATGCTACTCCACTACAAAGCGATACACACAAAAATAATAATAAGAAAATACCACAACTGTTAGATAAAATTCTTACTCTGCATTTTTCTATCCACTAACTTTCCCTCATGTAACCTTCGTCTTTATCATGTTGTATTTCCCAAGTTAACACATCAATTGACCCAAACTCAGCACAACCCACCAGCTTTCGGAGACCATTTGTCTGTCCCTGTCTTTTGTTTCTGTAGTTTCACACCTTCACACACACACTCTTCCTGACATACACACATTAACATACACACACCCACACACACATAGTCCCAATAATCTTTGGATTGAGCATACACCAGCACTGCGTGTCTGTGTCTCTGTGTGCTCGATCCCCGGACCCTGGGCCCGGGTCCGTGCAGGAAAGAAACTTTCACCCACTGAAGTCAGATCGAACCTGAGAGCAAGATCATCTCGGATGGAATTTTGTTCCAACAGATGGAATCAGAAGCGGGTCATCAAAAAGGGTAAGTAGACTTTTATTCTTACTGTCTCCTGCCTGGTTTGTTGCCAGTCATTTTGTTCTGTGTAAATTAAGAGCATGTACTTGATTTACATGTTTGCACTTGCTAGCATTATCTGCTTTGTTATCTCTTTGCATGAACTCAAAGCACTTGCTTGTTCTGCCGACTGTATTATCAGCTGTGTGCATTAATTCAGCATGCTTACTTGCGGTCTCTGCTTCGTTTTCTGTTTGTGCGCTTACTCACGATTTCTGTTTTATTATCTGTTTGAGTGCTTGCTTGTGGTCTCTGTTTTATCTGCATGTGATCTTACTTGTGGTGTCTGTCTCGTTATCTGTCTGCGTTAATTCAGCGCTTGTCTGTACTGTCTTATGTGTTATTTGTTTGGTTGTATTCAGCAGGCCTGCTTGTGTTGTCTGTTGTTTTGTTTGCGTGTCATTTCAGTGTGGGTCATGGGTGGTAATGGGTGGTAGCAGGTCTAAATCAGCTACTCTGCGACCCGGAGAAACATCTCTCGAATGGAATTTCAAAATTGGCTGTGGTTTTGCTTCTGAACCCTTTAATAGCAATATGGCAGGCTACAGGATTTATTCATTGGCCCCGAACTGGTAGTTTCATCCCTGGTCCACTAAGGACAGCTAATTTGTGTGTTTTTGACAGCTATGGTGATCTTGATTAGGACTATGTTTATATGAAAGCTGCGATAAAGAATGGAATATGATGCGCAAATACTGGAAGGAAGGACAAAATAAGCTTAAGGAGAAGTTCACTGGTCACGCTGTAGCCGCTGTTCACCACACTGAAATGGCGATTTCTCCACCACAAATAGTTAAAGATGCGTGCGCTAAACGTGACACAAATTCATCAGCTACTGCGGTCAAATTAAATCCTCCGTCTAAATTATATCATTTGTCATTATAACATTTGTCTAGCTTCAGCTTCAACTTATGTTGCTGCAGTCTTCTCAGTACCACTTCAAAGTGCTGTAGATATGTGTCAAACAATGGGGGGAAATAACAAGGTCATTTACATATAGAAGTAAAGACTGGAAATGCTTATCTTCAAAATGTGTTCAGTTAGCTGCTGGAAAGTGCTTGGGGTGTTGCAAAGACCAAAGGGAAAAATGTAACTCAAATAAACCAAATAAGGTAGAAAAGGCAGTCTTTTGTTTGTCTTTCTTGGTCATAGGCATTTGATTATACACACTGGTGAGATCAAGAGTAGAAAACAAGCTTGTGCCAGCCATAGCATCTAATGACTCCTCTAACAGTGGAAAGGTATAAGCATCCTTTCAGGTCTTTGCATTTAGCTGCCAATTATCTACACATAACTGGGGGGTACCATCCTTTTTGTGGACCACCATGAGATGAGTTGGGGCTGCAGCTTGTTTCTATAACAATTCCTGATTGTGGGACTCAAACTGATCATATTATTAATGTAGGAGACAGCGGTAGTGCTGGCGAATACAGGTATCATCTTCTAGTGGTATGTTATGTCAGTACTTAACCATCACCCTCACTCTGACTAAACACTACACTGTATTGCTGAAGAAGGGCTTTGCCCTGTTGTTTTTGTTCAGAGGACCATGAAAGGGCAGACAAATCATAGGGACTTGATGCACTTAATGACAAAATCACTGCAATACACCGTCTACTCACTTCATATATTACCATCTGACTTGTTATTTGCTGATCTACACAAAATACAATCTCAAGAATTATGCAGGGATGGAGACAAATATCTCTGGTCTCCACATTGGCTACTGGCACAGAGATCTGTCTGTATTAAAGGAGACTCTAGAACGTTAAATACCTGGAGGAACCTATTGTCTGGCTCAAATAATATGGAATAAAGGGAAAGGGAGGGCCCCAAATTGCTGGTAACATATTGCTTCAACTAGTATAACAGAGTCCGCAGCATTACAAACAGCTGCACATCCAGCTACTCTAACCTCACCCAGGCACCCAGTGAGCGGCAGGCAGTCATGCTGAATGCATCCTGTGAAAACCTGACTCCAGGCTTTCCTTGTAGCACTGGCTAATCATGTTCATGCCTCATAAACCTGCTACTTTACGCTTTTGAACCTTAGTGTAGGGGTCGCTAGAGTCCCAGACCACCAAAACACCCATCCATGGTAGCACTCTACCCAGGGCTTAGATGTCTACATAGTATGGCACCACCCCAAAGCACAAGCTATGGACGTCTTTGGCATTATCATGATTCAAATTTGGAATTTGTATTTAAATTTTGCAAAATACCGCAGAGATGTCCAAATAACTTTTTAAGGCATGACAAAAGAAAAAAACTTAAACATACTTAAACTTTTTATTGACAAACGACAGATACTAAGGTGTTCAATAAAATGATTTTATGTACAACATTATTACATGGAGACTTCGCATCAGCGTGTTGGTAGATTTTTCAGAAAAGGCTGCAAGTTTAGAAAGCAAGCAAGAGATTCATATAGAAATAGTCCAGAAACATGAACAGCAGTGAGTAATCCATAGGCAAGGTAAATTTACCTAGGGATCTGTTGGGGAAACAGTAAGCAATGTAAGGAAGCGTGTCCATATAGCATTTTTCTCTGGCACTAGGAAGTGTTTCGGGTGTGTATAATATAAAAATATAGCCTTTTTCTTTGTCAGAAAAAGTGCTGGCTTCATCCAAGTGCTTTATAAAAAAAACACATGCATGTTGGTTTTGTTTCTATAATGACAATATCTTAAAAACATATCACCACTAACCACCATATGAAAAGGAGATTATGTGAAAAGGAGCGACAGTGATGACACCAGTGACTTTCTGATGAACAGTGGAGTGCTGGTGGTCACTGGTTACAGTGCAGTGCTTTTCCCCCAAATACAACCGGTCCTCACTGGGAACAACTGAAACACACTGGCACTCAGATAAAAAGGCTATGTGAACTCACACCCTAACAGTTAGCTTTGGATTAAGATCAGTTAACTTGGGTGGTGAACAGTGGTTTCCTGAATACTATTGGTTATTAGTAAAGGTGGCATTCTGGTAGACTGAATCCGATTGGTTGTTAGTTATGTTTGAATTCTGGTAGATTAAGTCTGATTGGTTGGTGGTTGGGGCTAGATTCTTGTACACAGATTTAGGTAAATTGGCTTTTTCTCTTGCTTGGAGGGACAGTGAATTTTGACCATTTTCATAATCTTCATTTATCTGGAATGGAAAACAAAAAGCATTCAAATATTAATAAAGTGTTTGTGAAAGTAATACATGAAGCGAGTAAGTTTTATCTACCTCTCTGGAAGAATGTGTCACTCTTTCAGAGCCTGCAGAGAGATGAGAAGGGTAACACAGGGTGATATAACACAAAGTAAACATACAG
>JAQQZX010000010.1:607413-620156 GCA_030068355.1 Notoglanidium maculatum
TTTCCCATCGAGAGGGCCAATGTGCTGTTTATCATCTTCCATATTGAGTTGATTGGTTCTGCTGCCTGTCACTACCAAACTGACCGAAATGCGTTGACAGAGACATTTCAGGGATTTTGAGTCATTCTGCACTGCAGATGGGTTAATTGCGTTAGAAATTATATATTATATAATATATATATAGACCAGTCAGAGGTAAAGCTGCAATTTTGTTAAATAAATTCAAGAGCTTTGTAATGACTCAAAGCTTTACACCCCTGCTAAATGCTTTGATTTACATGTTTGTTTCCAGAGGAACCCAGGAAGTCCCTGCAATCTGGCCTTCATATACAACTTTGAACACGCCGTAGTATGCAACATCGTGGCTCATGATCACATTGACTCTTGCCACCATTGTCATCTCGTACAACCTGTGGAACATGGACCTGGGCTACGACAGCATCATCTACAGGATGGCCAAGCAGAAGATCCGCATGGACTAACTATTGTACCATCTGTATTCATTATTCTTTTGTTCCTGATACACTTGAGCATAATATCTGATACTGCTCTGGATAAATGTTTTTGTCATGTAATTGGATTTCACTTTGTCAGGCCTCTACCCTAAGACCTGTCCAACTTGGGTGTCCCACCTGAAGGCTGAGCTTCTGCTGGTGTAGCTCTTAGGGTCACTGAGGCACGCCAACCCCCTGACCACGATAAGGTGGCAATCCCTCAGGGGGAAAACTGAAAAATAAAACAACAAAAAATAAAATAAAATATTCCTCATCAGATTATAACAACTAAAAACATGACATTTACCTTAATTGGATGGCCTATATCAAATATATTCGAACCTAACAATAACACTTCTCACTATTTCCAATATTAACAAAACTAAAAAGGGTAGGCCAAGTTATAAAAAATAAAACTGAAAAATAGAATAAAAAAATTAAAAATTAAATAAAGAATAAAATAAAATATCCATCCAGATCTTTACGACCAACAACATAAAATTTATCTTAATTGGATGGCCTAATTCTCAAATAAATTTGCTAAATAAAGTAAGAATAAAATAAGATCTCTCCATATAGCCAATATTTACAAAACTAAAAAGGGTTGGCATAGTAATAATAAAAAAACAAAAAACAATTCACCATGTCTTTTCCTACAATTCTCAAACTAATTTATAGAACACAGATTTATAGAACAGAACGTTTTAACTATTTTCTTCTTTTTTGTCTTTTTGTCTTGTTTTAAGCTTGAACTGAACTCTTTTTTTTTCAACTGAACAGCTCCACTCTACTTTCTCCTCAACCCACTCTACAACAACAGTCTCCTGTTTCCCTTTCCAAAAACTCTTACAAATTCATCTATATCCAAGTTATTTGTTATGGACTTCTCATGGGCCAAGATCACCAAATTCCTCTTTCTTTTATGTAACATGGTGCGATGATTGGGGGTTAGGACCGTGACAAAGTGGAGAAGGAACTCACACGATGCTGAAGACACACCAATTACCAGGGCTGTTGCATACAATTTATGCAACTCAGGAAAGGCTTCCTTGTACTCCTGCAGGAGTTTACACACAGTGGACAGGTCTGTTTCCTTTGAACATTTTTGAGCAGCATCTGTTTTGCCACAAGAACTTCATTTTCCAGACTTACTACATCTACTACAGTGCCAGCCATCACAGCCAGAGGGTGCAACAGGGTGGGTTCTAGAAATGCGCTAGATTTGGGTGCAAGACTAGATATGGCTCTTATCAGGTCAATATTCTTGTGTGAAAATCTAGTTTCCATTTCTGAAATGGCCCTGTCAAGTATGTTGAGTGGGGATCTTTTCAGAGACTGATGGGGGAAATGGTAGGGTCACCAGAGTCTGTATGGCCCAAAGTTGAGAGCACAACACTTTGACCCAGGTGTTTGCTCATTGTTCTCCTTCTCTTTGTTGGATGTGACTCCTCCTCAGCAGGAGATGACACTCCACAACAGTCATCCTCACGGATGTTTTTTAAGAAGTCAAGTGCTGCACTAACAACCTCAGAAGCACTGCACAGATCAATTAACTGAGACTGTAGAATAGCATTTACTGGTTTCAAGACACCAAGCACCTGCACTAGGAACTTTCCAATCTCAAAGAAGTGATGCCTCTTAATTTGGAATAGCAGGCTTGAAGCCTCGGTGCACAGATCAACTGCAGCATCATCATCCTCTGTCATCTCAGATAGGATACTAAGGATTTGTTCTTGATTGTCCACAGTGCCCCTTGTCACCTCAAAGTGGCTTGTCCATCTGATCTCAAGCAACCTTTTTAGACAAGGTGTATCATGTTTATTGAGCACATAGTGGTGGTGAAAAAAGTTGTAGAGTGAACTAGATAGGCTAAAAAATCTTTTTGCACATGGCTCACGCTGCATGGCATGTACAACCACTAAGTGCAGTTGGTGGTTGTAGCAGTGGATGTATGGGACATATCTGTCAAGTCTCTTTTGGAGCAGAGCTTGTACACCACCTCTAACCCCACTCAACACAGAAGCCCCATCCTAACACTGGCTAAGTCTACTGTCAGCACTGTAGCCAGCATCAGAAAGGTGTAACAGTATCTCAGAGGTGATGTACTCTGCATCAAGTTGTTGCAAGTCAAGCAACCCAATAAAATGCTCCTCTGGCATGGAATTTCTGACAAACCATATTATCACAGACAAATTTTGCACATTGCACCTATCCCTAGTCCCATCACTTCTGAGGCAAAACCCTGCAGAATCAGCACTTTCATATTTTTTCCTGACCTCTCCAAGCACCATGTCAGCCAGTGTTTGGATAATTTCATTTTGGATATCCTTAGATGTGTATTTTGCATTTTTTGGGATACCCTTAGCAATGCTTGCTAGCTTCTCATCCTTCTCTAAGGTATGTTCCATCAGTTTTAGAAAAATACCTGAAGCAATGTCATCATTATTACCTGATGCATCATGTCTCAAGGTTTCTGCAGTCCCACGGAACCCCAACTCATTTACACAGAGATACCTTATGGCACTACCAATACTCTTGACATAGTAATGGTTTTTTTCAAGTTGTGTTTTACCAACCAACATTGAATCCACAGTCCCCCCTGTGGCCTCTCTTCTTTTATGCTCATTCCAGATGGTTGAAGCATGCACATGGTTGTGGCTGGACACATGCCTCTGTAGCCCCTTGTCTTGATCAAGTGCTGCTTTCCAGTTGTTAAAACCAGTTAAGGTAAAAACTACATCCCTCTCATTAACAGTGCTGCCATATTTCCGACAGGGGAGACAGAAGCATGCATCCCGCACAACAGAGTACTCCAGCCATGGTCGTGTGCGGTACCAGGCAGGATTGAATGATCTTAATGTTGTACCACCAAATACACATTTGGGGTAACTACCCAGGATTGACTGGGATGGTGTATTGCTATTTAAGTCACTGGGTAGCTGAGCCGGTTGCTTTGGCGCAGCAATTGTTGGCAGAGGTACAGGATACGCAGTGCCTGTTGATGCCACAGGAGTTGACATGCTAGCTGCTGTCTCTGATGTAACAGCTGCAGCATAATTTCTACTGCTATTGGTACAGGGAGGTGCAGCACAACACTTTTTAAAAGCTTGGAAAAAAGGATGCGTCTCACAGCATTATCTTTCCCTTTGTGAGCTGCTGGAAGCTGGGGTGGAAAGTGAATAAGCTTTACTAAAATCGCTGTGATTACATCAGTATATGAAATGAGAAAACTGTTGAGTGCAGAGTTGAAAGCTGGGGCGGGGCTTTGTGTCGGGGTCTGACAGACACAGGTCCTCCAGTCGGCTCTATGCAGCACACAGGCACAGAGTGGTGCTTGTGAGATCGAGAAAGAAACACTACCAGACTGAAACTGTGAGAAGAACAATGGATTAGTATCCCATTGACTGTACAAATATAGATGTATTTTTTAGTTGTTGTTAATTATCTCACGAGTCGCTATGATTTTGACGACAGAGATTTGCTGCTTCCTCAAAGCCTCCAGCTGTTGTGCAGCTCATTTTGCTCTGCCCTGCCTACTGAGAAACCTGACACCGGCTCATTTGCATACTAACAGTGATTGGATGCTTAGCTCTATTATTTTCTTTCTCAACTTCTAAAAGTTTGATTTAAGGGGGCAGGACGTTTGTTACTCTTGCCCCAGCGTAGAGCCGGCCCCGGTCATGGTCACATGCGCTGTTTATTGTGAAATTGGAACTTGAGTGCTGAGGACAGCATGAATGTCGCGCCAAACATACATTGGGGATTTACACACACTGCTGGTGTTGAAATTAAGCACAGATAGCAACACTTCCAATCAGTCATCACTTCTAAGGTTTTGACGTTTGTCCTTTAGCACAAATGGACAATTCTCAGAAACTCTTAAATTCTTAATTAATGACTCAAGAACAGTGACTTCTTAGTCAGTCCCAGCTGAGACACACCCACCCACACCACACAATTTTGGACACTTTGTGGTCGATTCACATGACTGTGATGTTTTTTATGAGTGTCAGGAAACTGTGGTTCCAGATGTCTGGCTTCTGGGTCACAATGTGTTCACAGTGAAGATGATAATGTCTTAAAACTTAAGAAAAACACGGTCATCAATTCATTACATGGGAATACAATTTATTAGAAACTAAAGAAAATTATTTTTTGAAAAGATTTTTGGAAAAAAAACAAAACCGTGATGCACTATAGCAGGGGTGGGGAACCTTTTTGACATCAAGGGCCACATCAGTTTTTATAACTTGTTTTAACTTGTTGGACTTTTTAAATTTTTTTCTTTTTTATCGCAGAGCTGAGCACATATAGACACTTTTAGAATTACCAAATGTGAATCATATTGAAGTTCCAAAGACTGGTTAACTGATTATTACTTTACATGTGAGAGCATCTCTAGCGAGAGCATCAATATTCAACAACAATTTTCTGCACTTCTGTTATATATTACCCTTGTAGTTCTCATAACACATTTATTTCAGAACATTCGTTTCATTCTGGTAGGTTCACCTCTCTGCTTCTGCTTCTGATTTACCTTAATTTTCAGTAGCATTGCTGCATCTCAGGCCTGCACGCGCCTGTGCTCTAGTCTTCTTTTTCACTAAGCCTCTGATGTTGGATGGCGAAGATGATGATGCTACTCGCAGTTGATTTTCCAGGTTTTGGTCCGTCAGTCTTGAGCGGAACCAAGATTTTGCAAGAGTCAGTTTTGAGAAGAATTGCTCACAGCAGTAGGTTGTGCCAAGCAAGGATACAAATCTCAGTGCATGTCTCCTGAGACCAGGATATTCTTCAGCAGGCACATACAGTTTATAATACTGAAGCAGAGGGAGGTTGCTGTACTTTGCTTTGAGCTCGTCATTGCTTTGCAACTCAATGATTTCATGTTGCAGGTTATCAGGCACGTCAGCTGGTTCCACATTAGATGTCGTTGCAAAAATTTTTGAGTTCCTTTACCTTACTTTTCATGTCCTGAAACCTCTCGCCGAAAGCATGAAGGAGTTTGGTGCACTCGGCTGCATATTCAGATTTTAAAGCAGGCTTCTGTTCTTGCAAAGTAGGAAAATGAATGATTTTTCCCTTTATCAGTTGCATTTGCCACAGCTTTAATTTAGCTTCAAATGATTTCACATTGGAGACCAGAGCACTGATTAGCTGGTTGGGACCTTGGAGCTTGACATTCAGCTCAGAAAGGTGATTGCTAATGTCCACCATGAACGCTAAATCACAGCCACTTGTCATCACCGAGTTCACCAACAGGCCTGCCCTTAATATCCATAAATTGTTTTATTTATTTCCTCAATTTGTAAAACCGTGTGAGCATCTCTCCTCGACTCAGCCATTGAACCTCACAATGGTACACCAGATCTCCATATTCCGACTCAAGCTCACTCAAAAGTTCCTTGAATTGGCAGCTATTCAGCCCTCTACTTTTGATAAAACTGATCATGGAAACGACAGTTGACATTACGTTATTGAGCTTCAGAGAATGTGTGCACAAATTCTCTTGATGTATGATACAGTGGCACACGACTAACTCACTCGGATCAATATTTTGACGGCTCATTTCTCTTCGCATCAATGCGGTTAATCCCTTTTGACTGCCGACCATGGCTGGGGCTCCATCTGTCGCAAGGCCACTTAATTTTTCAAACTGGTTCATAGCTAACATAACTTTAATCGCCTATGCTTGTAATTTGTTAACATTTTATTTTAGGATTTTTTAAAATAAAATCTTTTTTTTTTTTCAGCCAAATGGCCTTGCCTCCACGGGCCGGATTGAAGGCTTTGCCGGGCCGGATCCAGCCCCCACCCCTGCACTATAGCTACAAATCCACCATAGCAAAGCTCTTCCTCTCCCTTCTTCTAAGGCCAGTGTGCCTTCATGTCATAATCTTACCAAGTGCTAGAGGTGCAAAACAACAACAACAAAAAAAATTTGAGAACATTTCACAAACTGGATGTGTGATTTTTTTTTTACCTTAGCAACTGTGACAACACCCTTATTAAAAGCTTTTGGTGTTTGAGAGAAAAGTAATTGTTTCCTATTTATAAAGGTTATAGAATGTGGTGTTTATGCATAGTGTCCCATTAAAAAATGACATTTTGGTTAGAACATTTGCTAATACATTAACATTCACTTCCAGTTTTCTGTAAAATTTCTGCCTTTGGGAAGTGGAGCCTCAGAAGCATATCATAAACCACTACTTGTATAATCAAGTAACCACTTAATAACTGACTCTGCCTCTTCTTTTGCATGGACTGATCCCAAACTGTTAAAATAAAATGTATGTTTCAAGTCCAACATGGCCACTTACACAACTCTCCAATTTTCAGCTGCACGGTGACTTATATTCATATTTTTTGACAGGAAGTCAATAAACCACTGTGTCCTGAAACACACCACTGAATAGCTGTATGTAACTACATCTCCTTTTTTGCCATACAGTTATTTTAAATAATCATGTGGTTTTTTTGATAGATGATAAAAAGTGAGTGTGAAAACTTTAAATAGAATTAGTACCATGTCAAAACTCTGCTTTTTAATTGACTAATTAATGTAACAAAGAGGACATTCAGGCTAAAGAGGTTTTAAAACAGATAGTTTAACACTTTATTTCATTGCAGTCATTTTAATGTCACACTTGTAAAGTAACTGTACCTCAGCAGGGCTCCAGACTAACTTTTTCCACTTGTAGCACTGATGCTCTTACTGAAAACCTTAGGAGCACCAGCACAAATTTTATGTGCACCCATTAAATTAACATGCAACAAAACACAATGTTCTCATGCTACTTGTTGCCTTTAGCCTCCATCAGGTGTTTTTTTTATTACACTTGAATTTCTAGAGAACACCACATACTATATCCATTACACACTGAACTGATCGGTTTTCGCATGGTTCTCATTTGCATGAGTTTGAGAATTCACCATCTGAATTTCCTTGCCATCTCAGTTTCCTGCAGGGAATTCACTCCTGTTGGTCTGGTCGGTGTGACGTCATATCCAGCACTGGTAACTCATAGTACTCATAGCATAGTACTTGTCTTTTGTGTTATTTAATGAGCTAGTGATTGTTCGCATTAAATAACTAGTTACACCGATCAGCCAGAACATTAAACCTACCTGCCTAATATTGAGTAGATCCCTCTTGGGCCACCAAAACAGCTCTGAGGCATCGAGGCCTGGACCTCTGAAGGTGTGCTGTGGTATCTGGCACCAAAATGTTAGCAGCAGATCTTTTAAGTCCTGTAAGTTGTGAGGTGAGGCCTCTATGGATTGATATTGTTTGTCAAGTACATCCCACAGATTGAGACCTGGGGAATTTGGAGGCCAGGTCCAACACCTTGAACTCTTTATGTTCTTCAAACCATTCCTGAAAATTTTTTGCAGTGAAGCAGGGTGCATTATCCTGCTGTGAGAGGCCACTGACATTTAGGTATACCATTGCCATGAACTGACTTGCCTTTTTCCCATAGTGCATCCTAGAGCCATCTCCTCCCTGATGCACCCAGCCATCCACATGAAAAAAGAGAATGTTATTCATCAGTCTAGGCCCCCTTCTTCTATTGCTCCATGATCCAGTTCTGATGCTCACATGCCCATTGTAGGTTTTTGTTGGAGGACAGGGGCCAGCATGGGCACTCTGACAGGCTGCAGCTACTTAGTCCCATACACAGCAAGCTGCGATGCACTGTGTGTTCTGACATCTTTTTATCATAGCCAGCATTACCTTTTTTTTTTTTAGCAGTTTGAGCTATAGTAGCTCTTCTGTGTAATTGGATCAGACGGGCAAGCCTTCGTTCCCCATGTGCATCAGTGACCCTTGGGCACCCATGACCCTTTTGCTGTTTCACCAGTTATCCTTCCTTGGTCCACTTCTGGTAGACACTAATCACTGCATACCAGAAGGGGTGTCCATAAGACCTGCCATTTTGTTGAAGATGCCCTGACCCAGTCATCTAGCCATCACAATTTGGCCTTTGTCAAAGTCACTCATATCCTAACGCTTGCCCATTTTTCTTGCTACCAATACATCAGCTTCGAGAACTGACTGGGTGCACCTAGTTATAAAATTTATTTGCACGGTCTCCAAAAGTTTTGAGATTAAACGTTTGCAGTCTGGAGCCCTGCTTAGTATTTAGTGCATTATGGGAATGTCTCGGTTGCCAATACGACGTACGAAAACAAAAAGTCTTGCTAGAACACCTTGTATGTGTTTCCTCTGCTTTTTAAATGTTTCTTAAAATAGCTGACGTAAGTAAGTAAGAACACTGATTAGACAATTTTTCAGTCTTTGAAACATGACTCATTTCAGGCCAATGACTCACTTCAGTGATTTGATTCTTACAAATTATCTCTTTAAGTGACTCTAACAATGTGAGATTTCATTCGCAACACAAACTCCATCTAGAAAAGAACTTTAGCTCAAAAAGATTGAGCTTTACATTTTTTTAACAGTTTGTTCATGCTTGTGAATTGAATCATCTTATTCCCCAAATGAATCATTTGTGAGTTGTCCGTCACAAATCAGTAGCTGAAGAAATGAGGCTTCACGTGAAGTCCATCTGTTTGGGCTCAAACCTGCAGATGTGTGAGGTCATTCTTCTGCGTGTGGTCACTTCAAGTCACTCTAGGTCACGGGCTCGGGAGCTGCAGAAGAGCATATGTGCTGTTGAGGTTAGTTGTCCTGATGCATCCATTTGTCCTGGTGTACTGCACCTCAGCATACTTAAAGAATAATGTGATTTGACCATATTAATCAATACAACTTTAACACATTAACTAACATGTTTAAGCTGCAACATGGTGGTGAAAAAAACTATATGCAGTGTATTAATGTATGAAAGTGAAGTATGAGACAGTTCTTGATGCAGAAATGTAAGATTCATTTCAAAAATGTCAAATACACTTTTGTATATTTCTACAACAAACTACGTTTTTCACACTGCACTGAAAAATTGAGATCAGAGCGGTCCCGGTGTGTACACTGTTAGAATCGTACATATACCACAGTACTACATGTACACCACAGCACAGGGATTATAGAGTTCTATCTGACAATTCTGTGACTTTAATATATTAAACCATGATATTTTTATCCTCAGTAAAGTCACAGTGCATGCAACTGCTTTACTTTGTATTTTTATACTAATATTTACTTGAAGTAGATTAAAATACATACTTTGATAAAATAGCATGTATACAAATCATTAAATGGAAATACTTCTGGATGTCCTAGTAATAGGATTATTTTCACATATGCCAAATTTTTATTGACGCCACCTTACTTTCAGTTCATGTTAATCTGTTTATTAGGTTTTTATGTGAGCAGGTTTTAATCCTGTAAACAACTTTTAGATTGTATTTCTAGAGTATATTGTCCAGTGATAGTGGGAAAATTAGCTAGAATTATATTTATTTATTTAATTGTTTAAATCAATGATGTTACAGTGTTGAACTAGCTGGTGTCCTTTTAGTTTGAAAGAGTAAACACAAATCTGTAACTCTAACCCATGATATTTTACATTTCTAACGGGCATTTCTGTAACACAGATTTGTAACATGTTAGCAACACTTCTTGGTAAAACTTTTCAGTCTGTGTAGCACCATGCCTCTTTTGCATGTGTAATTTTCCAACCTCGCAGCAGCAGACACCATGCCCACAACTACATATAATGACTCAAACACCTAATTTATCTCCTCATCTCAATGATTACAATAAACAACACTGTCAGAATTGAGGTTGAAAAAGGACCTCTACATTAGCAGTAACTAATGAGTTACTCATTACTCATGTGCTGTAAAATATCAAGTTGTTTAAGTATTAATTCATATTTGGATGAAATATGTGTGTGTGTAAAGTCATTTCGCCTACCACAGGGTTGTTGTCGTCCTGTCGCAACCGTAGGCCAGCGTCTGGGGGTCGTGCTTGAGTTTTTGGAGATCTTTTGCAGCAGTAAACTGTAAAACCTAAAATGTCGCAATTTATTCAGAATGAACCCCAAAACAATCATGACTTTATTAACATGACTTTATTATACCATGTCCCAGATGGTCCTCTTGTACTCATAACAATAAATCATAGCTTCTCAAACTTTTTTCATGCTTTTTCACATTCTTTAACTGTAAATTATATTTCACAGATCCCCTCAGGACACTTACGAAAGTGTCTTAAACTCACTATTTAAACATGTACAGCAATATTTTGGTTATTTTTAACATAATAAATATAACAACGGCGATGGTCTTGATGGCTTCTTTTCAAATGCATTGTGGTGGTGTACAGAGACAAAATTCACAAAAATTGTCACTGTTCCAATACTTTTGGGGGGAATGTAACACACTGTACACACTAACACAAATAATGGTAACTATAAGAGTGTATAATGGTGGGTTGTGATTTTCAACACTGTAACAAGTTAAAATAAATTTGAGAACCGTTCACTGCCCTAAATCAATAACAGGCCTATAATTGGAAAAAAGAGTGGTAAATTGATGCTCCTGCAAGTTCAATACATCATTTTATCTTAGGTAATTGATGCCAGTATTTATAATTTAGACGTATGATAATTGACGCATTGCTACAGCAAAACTACACAAAGTGGAGAAGCTGCCACAGACATGCAGTGGTACATTTCTTTTTTTCTGTCTGCCCACTCAGATTTTTTTGATAGTAAATTAGCACCTCTTGTGATGGTATTAGATTCGCTGAACAAGTAAGAAGATTTAAACGACAATATATATTCAGTTTAAGTATAATCAAGTGTTGTCCTATATACAAAAAAATTATGGTAAGATTTTATAATTAGCGGTTAGTGATAGTCAGACACAATATGTCAACATTTTAACCTGCATCTTACTATTTATTTATTTAATCATCTTTAGTTACTAGTAATAGCTACCAGCAGTTCCTGCGAGAAGGTGCTGAGGATATGAAATCTTTCTGACAATAACAACAGCAAACTTTGTATATTCAGTTGCTAGTATTCTAGAATATATTTTCACTCACCTGTGAGGACAACGATGATGACAAGACTGTTTATTATTCCCAGTATGATGAAGAGACTTCGCCAGAGTCTGACATCTTCACATATATCTGCTGTGTGATTCTGCTGCTGGTTAACCTTATATGTCTGATTCTCTGGAAATTATACGGTGCTATTAATTTTTAGATGAAATGCATATGTTGTCACATATAGAGGTGAAGGCAAAATAAGCAACAACAAAAAAATCGCAATTTAAAGTTCTGTAAATCACAGAATACAGGCTGAAATCTCAATGATTACATTTCTTATATTAGTCTTCTCTCAATAAACTCACCAGCTGAGTAATTCTGGATGTAAAGTCTGATTCCACTGCTGATGTTGGGAAGTGGACCAGTTTGAATACAATAATACACTCCTAATTCATTAGTACTGATATTGTGTATAAATAATCTGCTGTTATTTTGCAGTGAGAAAGTCTTGCTGAAGGTTGTGTTACTGTATTCTGCTCTCCTGGATCTACTTGCATAAGAGCGTAATATATATACTGGAGGTTCTGATGGCTTCATCAGGAACCAGAGCACATCTTTTGCAGAGATGTCACAGTCCAGAGTCACATTTTGTCCCAAATCTACCATCGTCTCTGCGTAACCTTCTGCAGCTCCACAGCACACAAGTAGATCTAATCATGGCAAGACCCACAGATACACCACAAACCCACATGTCATTTATCAGAAACTAATCTCAAAAGACAATGTTTTAGATACTAAGTATAGAAAGAATACATGTTGAATTATAAACTCACAGAAATAAAGTTTTACTATCATCATGCTGAATCCAGAACACCGTACACAAGCTCTAAACACACTGAAGCTGAGTTGCCTCAGTCAGGAAACACTTCAGTTGAGCTTCAGACACTGGAGTATACGAAAGTGGGAGATAATCTTGCTCAAACCACAATGTGTGTGTGTGTGTGCGTGTGTGTAATGTTTTTTACCCTTCATGTCTCATGTCTTTTCTAGCACACCCACACCAGTTAAGTGAGATTTCATAAGAAAGATTCAAGACAGTTAGTTAGTGCTGACCTTTTACTGACTTTGATCATCACTTGTATGGGGTGCCGTTTGTCATACTACAAGAATTATTATGAGAAAGTTTAACGCTGCTTTTCTCTAGATTTCTAGAATATCTGAATGTTAGTGAGAAGAAGAAAAGGTTCATCATGACTAATGAAGCACAAGAAGCGGGATAATTCCAACTG
>JAQQZX010000010.1:647894-665394 GCA_030068355.1 Notoglanidium maculatum
AAGGCACCCTGGGTGACCCGGGGATCGAACCCAGGACCTTCTTGCTGTGAGGCGACAGCGCTAACCACTGCACCACCGTGCCGCCCTCAGAAAAAATCAATTAAGATTAATATTAGATTAATACTATAAGATTAGTACTGTAGATGAGATAAATAGAACCAGCCTTCTAGTACGCCTTGACAATCCTAATTCAAAACACCTGCTCTGCAGTTGCTTGTGCTCCTGAGAGAGTGAAGAGAGAGATGAGCTCGAAAAACGCAAAGAAGATGGCCACAATTATTCCCACCTCATCTGGATATACTGGGGCTCACTGACTGGGCACATCCAGAATATTGGACAAACAGCTTTCCAGCCTCATCTGCACTTTTACCTGACGAAGCCCTACTCATGTCACACACACACACACACACACACACACACACACACACACACACACACATTGTGGCCACATTTGAATAATTCAGTCCTGGTTTTAGTTACACTGTGGCCATATTTTCCTTTTTTTTTGTTCTTGTCATGAGTGGGGCTGAATAGGGGAAAATATGTGTAACTGAAAGCACATGAAAAATGACTTGCATGCAAATGGGAGAATTGTGTCCTTATCCTCTTCCCCTTCTACTTCCAGGTCAGACAGCAGTACAAGAAGTTTCTGTGTGATATTTGCCGCTTTAAAAACCTTGGCACCACTACAGAAGTCGAGATGACTCGGGAGACACAGCATTGAATTCATGGTAACAGACCTTTAACGGCTGTAAAATAAAATAATTCTCAACAACCAAATCAATACAACAATAAAGCAAAAACAGAAACACTTTCCTTCTTTCAGGATAGAAAAAAAATGTATTGAGAATAACAACATAAACCAGTGAATAATGTGAGATATAAACAGCGGGTGACAGTACGGTGTGATGAAATGGAGTTACTGTTTCCACCCCAAACTGGATTATTTTCTTATAACAGTGTGTTATATTTCTGTTATTCCACAGCAACTGGCCAATAATTCCATCTTTCTTTTTTTTAATCTAAGGACACATCATATTTTTATCTACGTGTAGTAGCATTATATGTGATGGAATGTCGTCTAATCAAAGTTATTCCCTCACCAGCCTCTCTTTTTCTCTCTATTGAAGTTAAGACAAAACTTAAGCTTATTATGTTGCAGAGAATCAGCAAAGCGTAAACTCTTCTGTCCTAAAAACTCTCGTGTTCCTGAAAAAAAAGTTACAGCTTGACCAGTATCATGCATTGTACCATCATTGAGAATGATAACATTAGAATGACTGCATTGAGATAAATTTTTAGGTTTTTTTGTGATCTTTAGCCGAGTCAAGCTAGTTTTAGCGGTTTCCATCAATGCACACATGAATACTAGCGCAACCTCTGACAACCACTTCTTGATTAACTGCTGATTATAGAGTATTTAAGCTGCACTTGTTTTATTGTTTATTGCGAAGCCTTACCATTCTGTGTCTGAGTAAGTTCTGAACTTTGTTGTTATTGATTTCTTTATACACTGAAACCTTGCCGTCTATATTGGAAAACCTATTTGATTAATCTCTTGTATTTTTGTTTATTAACAATAGTGTTTTTTTTACCTTTTGCCTGCCTTACCATTTTAATTCTGTATTGTAGGATTTGAATTCAATAAACTTCTTGCACACGGATCCTCACCCTGCTTCTGACTCTCCATTGTTACAGTAGTATAAAACCATTTTTTATGTTTTGACACCTCATCTTCATTTCAGTTTTGGTCGAGCCAATTTAGCATTTTTGCCATTCTCCAACAAATGGAAATGAAGAAGTTGTTCAATAATTGACATGCATTTTTTTTTTTTTTGGTTTGAATTTATTATTAAATTGAAACTGAATCCATAACCAATAACTAAAATAACCAATAACCAAATAAGCAAATCCATATAACAAATCCGTTACACGTTACAAGAAATAATTATTTTCAACAAAACACATGTGCCACAAATATTGACACCCCTGCATTTAATATGCTTAATATGCTTCAGTTCCTTGTCCTGCTTGAAGATCCAGCGATGACCCAGTTTTAGTTATCTGACAGAAGCGGACAGATTTTGGTTTAAAATGTCCTGGTATTTCATGCAATACATGATGCCATGTACCCTAACAATGTTCCCAGGGCCTTTGAAGGAAAAACAGCCCCACAACATCACAGAACCTCCACCATATTTTACATTTAGGATAAGGTTCTTTATAGCCATTCTTCTTTTTACACCAAACACACTTTTTTCTGTGTTTCTTGCCAAAACGCTTCATTTATGTTCCATCAGACTGTAGAACATGGGTCTAGTCAAAGTTGTAGTAGTGTTTCGGAAACTTCAGACCCTTTCATTTGTGGTTAACTGACACAAAAGTCTTTTTTCTGGCATACCTTCCAAATAATCTTCTGGCACGGAGGTGGCGTCTGATGGTGGCTTTGGAGACTTGGTAACCTCCAGATTTTGCTTTTTCTTGTAATTCCCCAACAGTGATCCTTGGGGATATTGTGTGTCTCTGACTATCCTCCATACTGCATGTGAGGGCAAAATAAACTTGAGTCCTCTTTCAGGCAAGATTGTAACAGTTCCAGTTGATGTTTTTTTTTATTATTGCCCTAACAGTAGAAATAGCCATTTCAGGCAAGCAGCATTTTTTATAACCATTCTGTGAGTTATAAAGATCAACATTTTGTTAATCAAATAACTTTGTTATTTGGTTTATGCGTTCTCTTATCCTTTCCATATTGCTAGATGACTAAGGGAATTTGCCTCTGTGTCACCACATATTTGCACCCTAGTTAATCAGGAAGTCAGGGAATACAGCTTGAAACTTCCAACACACACCAATCAACTCAAAAATGTACAATTTGAATGGGAACCATGCTTCAGGAACAGTGTTCACAAAATGTTCCCTGGGGACGAGATGGGACGGCGACCTTAAGTATTTAGACATATACTTGGTTTTCATAATTTTGACTCAATGGATTTGAAATGAAGCAAGCAAGCTGTTATCGAAGCATAGATGTTCAGCTTTAATTCAAGGGCTTTAAGAAAAATATTGCTTTAACAGTTTACAAATTACAGCCATTTATTCTTAAGTAGTTCCATTTTCACAGGCTCAAACGTAACTGTACAAACTAACAAAATTACAAATATAACCATCAATTTTAATACTTGGAGACAAATCCTTTGCAGTCAATGACTGCCTGAAATCTGGAGCCCATGAACATTACAAAGCACTGAATTTCCTCCCTTGAGATGCTTTGTCAGGCCTTTACTACAGCTGGCTTCAGTTGCTGCTTTTTTATAGGCCTTTCTGCTTTCAGTTGTTTTTCTTCAGTAAATGAAAAGCAGCTCAATCGCCTCAGCCATTCAACAAAATTCCATTCTTTGTCTTTAAGTTCTAATATATAGGATTTTAATGGAAGGTATATATTAGTAGAAATGGAGCATATATTCCATAATAAACTTATGGAATTCATAAGAATGGTGTCATTAGTGTATAATTACTTGTACCTATGAAACGTTGCATCTTTGTAGGCTTAGAATGAACCCTTAATATCGACATAGGGAGCGCGTCCACCTCTACAGAGCCCAGAACAGACAAACCTCTATAGAGCACCTCCCATATTTCATGTCTTTACAAGTGGCAGCATGAATCTGGAAGAAAGCACTATAATAATGACAAAGAAGAAGAAAGGAAAACAAGAAGGAAGAAAGAAGAGGAATCAGGGTTTGCTGGCACTAGCTAACTAGTTTGAGAACCTCAATTTTGAAATATTGTGGATCATATTTATTATTTACCATGGAAAAAGCAAAGGAGTGTAAATGCAAGTATGTTAGGGCAACCGACAACCACCATACCTACTAAGACGTGCTTGGAAAGGGATGGGTAAAGGAGAGGCATTCAAGTGGTTGAATCCTACATAGTGGACCTTTAAGTGGCTCTTGGGGTTGCTTTTGTAGTATGCTTTGTGTCATTATCCATTTGTACCATGCAGTGCCGTCCTATCGGTTTTGCAGAATCTGACTGAATCTAACCAGAAAGTAGCTGAATACACATTAGAGTTCATACTTCTACTTCTATCAGTCAGGTGTAATTGATTAACTGCATTAATAATTATGTCATATGACATAATTGACATATGAAAGTCTGATTGGATCACTCTATTATAGGTGTCCTGAGACATCCTGAGAAACTTTCATAGACAACATGTTTCACTTTGTGAATAAATATTTTAGACATGTGAACCAGGGCTGGATTTAGGAGTGCTGGATTGGCCAAACCCCACCCATAACCCGATTGATCACATCACATATCACTACCGCATTATCGAAACAAAGTCCACATTTTTTCCCATATTGTGCAGCCGTAATGTAAATGTATATGCAAATGCTTGAGCAATGTTTGTGCAGCACTAACACTGATGTGTCATATTTTAGGTGCCAAATGCAAATGATTATGGTTTGCAGGTGTGTACACAAAGAAGAATTTTAATATCCAGTTCCATTTGTATTTCCTCACTCCGTAGTCAGTGTTTCTGTCAACCAGACTACCAAGGACGCTTCACCTAAAATAACAGAAAAATGATTCTACTATTAACCAGTGAGTATTTTACTGTCAGATATAAGTGGTGTGTTGGGAATTTCTTGGTGTCTTCTTGCCCAGAAAAGATGACTGATTTGTGTGTTTGTGTTTTTTAAAGTAAAGTACTTCCTCTTTAAAGCCTGTATATTCTTACTGGTATTGCTTGTAATGGCTTTTCTCTGTTAAAACCATATTTAGTGTTATAAGACAGTAAAACAGAAAGAAGCAATTTGAACCAAAAGAAAATTATTATTATTAGTAGTAGTAATAGTTGTAGGTATAATAGCTGTTTCACAATAGAAAGTAATTTTCCTCTATCATTTTGCCAACCGGCTCATTCAATGCAATTAATATCCTTCTAACATAGGAAACACACAGACCCAATGAACCATATAAGTAAGAGGTGTGTAACAGATATTGTAATACAATTAATTCCTGTGTCTCTCCTTCAGGAGTCACTGTTCTGTTACTAACAGCACTTACATGTGATACATCACTTCTCTGTAAGTAAACCATGAAATAAACAACAGAACTGTGGATTAAGTCCAATTCTTTGCGAAGATGTTGAGAACATTTTTTGTCTTCATTTGTTATAATCATTTTAAAGACGATCACACACAGGATACACACCTACGACCCAGAAGAGCAGATTGTGGAATTGTACTTCACTCGTCATGTTTTACTGCTCAGTCATGAGAATACAGAATAGTGCAAAAGGCAGATACATTGCAAGTTGTCTCTGACAAATCACAATTCGCTATTTATTCTTAATTATTTAATTACTCAATGATGGAATGTGCAGTACATCGATTCCATTTTCTGTTAAACAGCCATGCACTAGCACTATTTATTTATTCAAGTAAATGCTCAAGTTCAAGGTTGCAAATAAAGTACTTATGGAGTTCATACTATTTCACAAATGATGTGACCTTTGTGATTTTTTTCCAATTATTGTTGTTGTTCATAAATTACACAAAGCTCTTCAACAGTAAAAATCAATATTAAATCTATAAATATTTCTTTGTAATATTGAACTTGGCCACCAGGTGTGAAACCCAATGTGGTCTTCTGCTATAACATTCTGAGATGCTTTTTTACTCACCACAGTTGTGAAGAGAGGTTACTTGAGTTACCATAGCCTTCCTGTCAGCTAGACCCAGTCTGAGCAATCTCCTCTTACCTTTCTCCTCAACATGGCATTTCTGTTTGCAGAACTGACACCAAAGGATGTTTTTTTTTTTTTTCTTTATTGCACATTCTATGTAAAAAGGCTGTGTGTGAAAATCTCAGGAGATCAGCACTTTGGGAACAACTAAGCAAATCAAAATACATGCTTCAAAGAAGTATTGGATGAGCCAATATATTGCAATCACTGGACTGAAAACCTAAATATTTATTCATAGGTTTTTCAATTATTTGTTGAATGTTTAGGAGCTTATAATTCTGTACAAATGAAAAACTGAGAAATGCCTTTTTTTCAGATGACAGTTTGACATTGCTTGAAAATTGCCAGGTATGTTTGCATCCTGCAGATACACTGTGGAGAAATAGCTCAGCCTTTGCTATTTTATTCTGTGCTGTTTTCTTAATTAGTAATAAATGATGAATAATTAAATAAGAATAAATAATGAAAAGCAACCTTAATAACTATTAAATGTTTAATTTAAAAAAATGAATGATAAAAGAAACTCTTAATGTTGCAAAATAAAAGATTTTTTTCTTCTAGGTTAATCTCACAGCAGAGTGTGTAAAAACGTCCCTGGATTATATTATGAACTGCACACCAAATGAATTATCTGAGGACGTAAGGCACATTTGGCGTTGTTATTTGTATATTGTTAATGTAAATGCAAATATGTATAATTCTAAACTGATGATGACATACATATTGATGAATATTAATGATCGACTCTGTAATCATTGGTGTCCCTCTGGCTGTAGACTGTGAAACTTTATCTTATCACAATAATGAATGTTACAACCCGTGTGATGAACGATGCTCCTGACCAAAATAATCTAATATCCGTTGGACAAGCTGTGTTGAACGTGACCAAGAAACTAGTGTCCACGTTGGTCAAGAAACAAAACAGTTACATTGATTTCATGGACATTGAAAATTTAGGTACATAAGCTGTACATTACACCTGCATTTCTACAATATTGGGGGGGTTGAACATTCTCTTGGTCGATTTAGGTTTTGAACAAAGCTGATTTTGATTTATATCTTTCCAGAGGTTAAAGGACTCATGATGGTTAGGCCTACTTCCTTCTCGTATTTTATTCTTGAACTCACCGATGTCTCTTTGGAAATCAATCCTCAAACGCTTCCAAAGTTTAAAGATGGTACAGTACACAATAATTTCCATTTTGGTCAAATGGCAAAATCAAACAAACTGCATAAAGAGATGTGTCATCTTAGGGTTAAAGGTTATAAAGGTTACGTGTTCAATATCAGTTGTGGTTGGAAATGTGGCATTATTTTTTTCTTCCCCAGTATTTGGGGAATAAATAAATGTAAATGTTAACGAGTACCATATTTTCCCCATGGAATTTAACAGCTTACAAACTGCAGCAAGTGAATTTATAAAAAATAATCTTAATTTCAGGATCAGTTGCAGTGGACTTCATGAACTACATCAATGTGGCAGACATCCTGAAACCCAGCTTCTTCGACACAGTTACCAACACAAAGGAAACCACTGTGATGTCCAATGTGCTGTCAGCAACACTTCCTAAAATCACCAATACAGACCTCACCAATCCAGTCAACTTCAGACTCAAACACATCACAGTTATTATTATTATTATTATTATTATTATTACTTTTTAATGTTCATTATGGTTTAATAATCCATTTTCATATGGTCATATTTTCCATTCTTCCCTGTTGGCTAGGAGCTGGACCCTGAGGCCTTTCTCTCCTGCATGGACTGGGAGACAAACACATGGGGCACGTGTTCCCTCAAACATACCTGTAGAACTTCGACTGTGTGCTCTTGCAATCGCCTGACTACATTTGCTCTCATCAGTCAGATTGGCCCATGCAGGGTAAGATATATATTGTATAATGCATATAGAGTTAACAGTTGGCATCATGAAACAATTCCTCTGCTGGGTGTGATGGCATCATTATAGCAAGCAAAATAAAGTTACAGAAATACAAATACAGCTAGTGATGAAATTGTGTATTTTGGCGCAGGGAACAAAAATCGTTTTTCACAAACTACTTAAAACAACCCACTACAATTTTGAGTCAACTGTATGCTTATTATTTACTATGAATGCAGCACATAGTAATACTGAGAACTTCAGTACCTACACATATTTATTATGAAATTGCATAAAAACCTTTTCTAACGATAATTTTTAAATATCAAATAAAACAATAATAGGGAAATAAATCTAACTCATCATCCCGCTTGCTTCTATTTCTGATTATGACTTCTTGGCTGATCATCTGATACTTATTATAATGGTCTGTCCTTCAGTGGTCATTTTCACACATCTTTCTACTGACTGAGTGTCTGAGGTCCAGTCAGGAACAACCACAGGCTTCTTCACAAATTCTCACCCTACTGTCTCCCAATTGTGTCTTCTAAGCACGTTCACCTCTGATCGTCATAATCTTCTCCATTGCATCTCCCTTTTTCAGCTCCTCCTCCTCACTGCATATCATGGCTAGATGTATGGACGTCCTAAGACCATACCAAGCAGATCTTGGAAATGTTCATTTTGGTGCTTCAACAGCTGTCCAGTTATTATTTATCATTATTATGAACCAGTTTAACATGGTTTTTTATTTTACACATCCATTCATTTACCCTGCGAAAAATAAAGTTGCTCAGTGCTGATTCAGAAGGGAAACTTGACAGCACTGCCAAGATGTGAATGGGTATGTGCATACAGTGAGTGTCATATCCCACTGGAGAGTTCAAAAGTACAACACAATCGTCAGTCCTTTCAGATGCATGTCTCAATTGTGATATCTGGCATTTCTGATAATTCGTACCAGAATACCATGATATCAAAACGCGGAGCTCTGCAATGTGCAAATGCTGGCAGTTCTTCATGTACTGTGTTTTAGGTGTGATAATTGCATGGTCAATGAATATGAAACATCTTTTTTTATGTTTGGTTTCATATACATCATGCTTAGAAGTGAATGCATAACAACAGGTTCATGATCTTGGCATTTTATGAATATGCAAATAGTTGACTCCAAAAAAAAGAGCATTATTTTTCTTTAAACAACAACTAAGCAAATATGGCTAGCCGTTTAGCACAGCTGTGCCACGCTGAGGACTCTCTCTTGGCAATGCCATGGCTGACTATGATGAAGTTGCCTTACTGTTCAGTAACCATGAACGTAGCTTAGCTAGAATTAGTGCATTAAGTAAATCCTTCGCCCAAGTCACAGAAGCAGATCCCGATAACTGCCTAGGCTCACGGTGCATGTCTGCTTTTCAGCTCCATTCCACTCAGTATCCAATTGTCTATCTCTACTTCATTTGTACATATTTTCTATTTACTCCATAAAATGTACTAGTTTTTGACTGCTCAATTACACAATTCCTTCTCAGTGCTCACAAAATAACAATTGTTTAGGTTAATTTGACAGGACAGTGTGCAATGGACTTCCTGAACCAAATTCAGTACAACATAGCTCACCACTTACCACATGAGGTAAGATATTTGGTGCTTCTATTTCCAAATTGCAAACAATTGCTTTTAAAGATAGCATAGTCAATTGGTTTCATGTACTTACGTGGGAATCTTTCTGTCTGTTGACTAGACTGTGGAAAGATATTTTATCACAATAATGAATCTAACAACTCAAGTTATAACAACTCAGTATAAGCAAAACTCTTATGGAAATGCTTTAATGAATGTCACTGAGAAGTTGGCATCAGCACTGGTGAAGGAAACAGATACTTACAGATCTACTAACATCACTCTCCCAACCCTAGGTATGGAATCTACTAATAAATTGATTAACACTACACCTATATGGTACATCTTATGCAATTGCGTTATTGTTTCTTTGTACAAACTACTGCTTTCTTACTTCAGCGTCGTAGAAGTTTTTCTGCTTGTTTATCTTTGAACACAAATAAACCCTCCCGATTGATTTCTCTCCAGAGATTCAAGTTTTTATGGTTGGACCTAATGTCAACTTAACCAAAACCCCAACACTCACCACAAGCAATGCCACCATGGATATCAATCTTATTGGGATTTCACAGGACAACGAAGGTATACCTTTATATCATTAATATTGGGTCCAAATAAATGTCCCTCTTTCAAGCTGCACTAGTGATTTCTCCATAGTCATCCCTGGTTCTGTAAAAGTACTTGAAGCGTACTTGAAGATGTAGACCACCTCCATCCAATCATTTACTACACAAAAGTCAATCATGTTAGGAGGGGATGTTCTTCACAGTGTGTATGGTGCAAGCAGCTTGACTGCCTGTGGGAAGAAGTTATTACCTGGTTACTATAGTCCAGAATTACTTTCCAGATGTTAGAGCGATGAATTTGCTGTGGCTGGCTTGATTTGGGTCTGAGACACTGCTGAACACTTTTTCAGACATTGTATACATAAGACAGTCTCAAGATATTGTGCTAACAAGAATCTCAGACAGACACAAAACCAACAAAAAGCATAATGATTTCACTGCCCAGAGATGGAGGCATAAAAAGCATAATACATTTATGAGCTCTATATGTACAGCAATCAATCTTTCCATGTGTGCAAATTAGTGGCTGCAATTTTTCTGCCTCTGTGCTGCCAAATTTGCTGCTCTTAACATTCTAAAACAAACTGTATTTTATATGTACAGGTGTTATAATTGTACTGCAGATTGTCTGCAAAGAGAATTAGCATCCACAACGTGAATGCTATGCTAATGCTATGCTAAATATTTGTGTATAGATAAGTGTACACAACTGCACCATTGCATCTTATTTTTATGCTTTTGCCACTAAGCATGTTTTCGCTTATCAATTTGTCAAAGAGTTCATATATGTCTAAAATACTTCTATTTCTTTTCAGTAGCTATCATCCTGTCTGAAGTATATTTTAAGCATAATGCAATTCAAATTACATCTCTGGGGGAAAAATAAGAGACCACTGCAAAATGATCAGTTTCCCTAGTTTTTCTATTTATACTGTAGGTATGTGTTTGAGGAACATGAACATTTTTGTTTTATTACATAAACTACTGAAAACGCTTCCCCAAATTCCATATAAAATATTGTTGTTACATCATCGGGGTATAGCTGGACACATGTGCAGGTCTGGAGACAGCATGGTAAAATCCAGTACATGTTTATTTTAGACACACACACACAGAGGTACAATAACGGCAGGCAAAAGAGTAATCCAAAGACAGGCTGGGGTCGAGCGATCGGCAAACAGAGTATCAAAGATTAGGCAATAACAATATTCTTAAACACAGAAAACAGAGTCCAAACTGGAAACGCAAACACGGGAATCAAAACGCTCGGCACTAGAACGGGGGGCTAAACTAATGCTTCGCGCCAACACAGAGAAACGCGGTCCTTTTAAAACGGGCATGATTGTCAGAGATTGGATGCACCTGCAATCCAATCACTTGTCATGTGACATGGCTGGGAGTGTGCGCTCACGGGAACTGTAGTCCTTGTAGTTCGCGCCATAATGCGGAAGTGCGCGCTTCCGCGCTAAGCGCGACAAAGAAAATGAAAGTACTGTGCACGCAGTCGATATGCATGCCGCGCTTGCAGTGAGTAGCAGATTCCTGACAATTGTCACTTAGAGCATTTAATTGCAGAAAATGGCAACTGCTCAAAGTAAAAAAGACGCAGTGTTTTCAGACCTTGAATAATGCATAGAAATCAAGATCATATTCAATTTTAAACAACACAATACTAATGTCTGGACTTAGGAATTGTTCAGAAATTAATACTTGGTGGAATAACCCTGACCTTTAACCACAGCTTTCATCATGGCATGCTCTCCACCTGTCTTTCATGTTGCTCTTGGTGACTATGTGCCACTCCTGGAGTAAAAAAAAATCAATCTGCTCAGCTTTGTTTGTTGGCTTGTATCTATCCATCTTCCTCTTGATCACATTCCAGAGGAATTCAGTGGGGTTCAGGTCTGGAGATTGGGCTGGCCATGATAGGGTCTTGATCTCGTGGTCCGCCAGCCACACCTTGATTTACCAGGCTGTGTGGCATGGAGCATTGTGCTGCTGGAAAACCCAGTCCTCAGAGTTAGGGAACATGTCAGAGCAGAAGGAGGCTCGTTTTCTTTCAGGATAACCTTGTACATGGCTTGATTCTTGCATCCTTCACAAACACAAATCTGCCCCATTCCAGCCTTGCTGAAGCACCCCCAGATCATCACCGATCCTGCACCAAATTTTACAGTGGGTGTGAGACCCTGTGGCTTGTAGGCCTCTCCAGGTCTCTGTCTAACCATCAGACAACAATTTGGTGATTGGAAAAGCTGAAAATTGGACCCATCAGAGAAGATGAACTCTCCAGTTTACTCATGCTACTCATACAGATTACTCTAGTCCTCTGTGGTCCAATCCTTATGGTCTTTAGCAAACCTCAGCCTGGCTCTTCTTTGCTTCTCATTGATGAAGGGCTTCTTCTAGCTTTGCATGACTTCAACCCTGCTCAGAGGAACCTGTTTCCAACTTTCCTTGCTGTGCCCTTAACCCCAGCTGCCATTTGGCATTGTTTTGGTAGGTCACTTGAGGCCATCCTATGGTTGAGTGTCATTTGACATCATCCCAGTCAGTGGAAAATCGTTGTCGCCCTCTGACAGTCTGTAACTTTGTTGTCCCCAATGTCTGCTGCTTGACCTTGTTCTTATGAACGTCTGTCTTTGACATTTTGTGGATGGAAGCAACCTGAGGCTCACTGTGTCCCTCTGGCTGTAAAGCCAGAATTGAACCCTTTTTTCTCACTCTAAACTTTTATTTTTTAACTCTTTTGGCATGATGAATAGATATTTTTGTATTCCAATAAAATTTAAGGGACTACTAGCACTGTTTTTGCCATCCAAACTGGTCCTATTGCAAGAGGATAGTGATGACCAGAATAGTGTGTTTTTATACTTTTCCTTAAATAAGATTTGGTTCAGGTGATCACCTAATAAGTACCTCATTAAGTAAAATAAGATGTGCTTGTGTTGGAACGCCACCACAGACAGGAATGAAATGGCTGTCATACACAGAGATGCTGATTTAAAAAAAAATTGAAGTGGTTGCTTAATTTTTTATCCAGAGAAGTACTAAGAAGGACTAGACAATTTAGGGAGAAAAATTAGAATTTTTTTTTTTTTAAATAGAGCAAAACACCCATATATCCCCACAGCTTAAACGTTCCCTGCCCTGTTGCAGTGCCACTATCTGCAATCTTTTCATTGAGACACCCTTTTAAATAACCATTTCTGTTATTGAAAGGCTATAATTTCAGAAAGAAATTTTATACATGCTATATTAATATATGTTTTCTCTTGTAAATGAAACATCAAAATTATAGAAAATATGATGTCAGCTGCTGTGGCCTTTGTGAGTTACACCAATATGGCGGACATCCTAGAACCTAAATTCAACACATTTACAGACACAAATAAAACTACAATGTCCACAGTGGTTTCTGCAACACTTCCCAAAACCATCAACACAGAACTCACTGAACCTGTCAACTTCACCCTAAAGCACATCAAAGTAAGTTACTGGTTCTTTAAAATTTTGTATGTTTCAGAATATTTTTTTAAATAATCACTTTTTTGGTTTGGGGTGGAATGGTGGCCCAGGCAGTGCTGGTGGCTCACAGCTTCAGGTCCTTGAGTTCAACCCCGAGCTCTGTTTAATGGCTATATTTTTCCTGTTTCCCTATGTCCATGTGCATTTCCTTCAGGTAATCCAATTTCCTCCCACATCAGAAAATCATGCTAATATAGCCATGGCCAAAAGTTTTGAGAATGAAGCAAATATTAATTTTCACAAAGTTTTTATGATGGCAATTTGCATATACTCCAGAATGTTATGAAGAGTGATCAGGTGAATTGCAATTAATTGCAAAGTCTCACTTTGCCATGAAAATGAACTTAATCCCAAAAAAACGCATTTCCACTTCATTTCAGCCACAAAAGGACCTGCTGACATCATTTCAGTGATTCTCTCATTAACACAGGTGAGAGCGTTGATGAGGACGAGGCTAGAGGTCACGCTGTCATGCTGATTGAGTTAGAATAGCAGACTGGATGCTTTAAAAGGAGGGTGGTGCTGGAAATCATAGTTGTTCCTCTGTTAACCATGATTACCTGCAAGGAAACACGTGCAGTCATTATTGCTTTGCACAAATAAGAGCTTCACAGGTGAGGATATTGCTGCTAGTAAGATTGCACCCAAATCAACTATTTATCATCAAGAACTTCAAAGAGAGAGGTTCACTTGGGAAGAAGGCTTCAGGGCACAAAGTCCAGCAAGTGCCAGGACCATCTCCTAAAGTGGATTTAGCTGCGGGATCGGGGCAGCACCAGTGCAGAGCTCGCTCAAGAATGGCAGCAGGCAGGAGTGAGTGCATCTGCATGTACAGTGAGGAGGAGACTTTTGGAGGATGGCCTGGTGTCAAGAAGGGCAGCAACTAAGCCACTTCTCTCCAAGACAAACATCGGGAACAGACTAATATTCTGCAAAAGTTACAGGGATTGGACTGCTGAGGACTGGGGTAAAGTCATTCTCTCTGATGAATCCCCTTTCTGATTGTTTGAGGCATCCGGAAAAAAGATTGTCCGGAGAAGAAAAGGTGAGCTACCATCAGTCCTGTGTCACGCCAACATTAAAGCATCCTGAGACCAGTCATGTGTGGGGTTGCGTCTCAGCCAAGGGACTCGGCTCACTCACAGTTTTGCCTAAGCACACAGTCATGAATAAAGAATGGTACCGAAACATCCTCCGAGAGCAACTTCTCCTAACCATCCAAGAACAGTTTGATGATGAACAATACTTTTTCCAGCAGGATGGAGCACCGAGCCATGAGGCAAAAGTGATAACCAAGAGGCTCGGGGAACAAAACATCGGGTCCCTGGCCAGGAAACTCCCCAGACCTTAATCCCATTGAGAACTTTTGGTCAATCCTCAGAAGGCGGGTGGACAAACAAAAACCCACAAATTCTGACAAACTCCAAGCAGTGATTATGCAGGAATGGGCTGCTATCAGTCAGGATTTGGCTCAGAAGGTAATTGACAGCATGCCAGCATGAATTGCAGAGGTCTAGAAATAGAAGGGTGAAATCTGCAACTATTGCATAAACTTAATGTAATTGTCAATAAAACCCTTTGCCACTTATGAAACGCTTGTAATTATACTTCAGTATATCATAGAAACATCTGACAAAAATATCTAAAAAAGCTGAAGCAGCAAACTTTGTGAAAACCAATACTTGTGTCATTCTCAAAACTTTTGGCCACGGCTGTATGTAGATTGGCTATGTTAAATTGCCCACGGGTGTAAAATGTATGCAATGAGCAGGGTGTATTTCTGCTCAGCACTTTGTAGTTCCTACATCATGACCCCAACCATTATAAAGTGCTAGTGAATATAAATGGATAACTTTTCAAATTGTTTACTCTTACTTCCTTTTCTTTTGGCTAGGAGTTAGCACCTGAATACATTCTCACCTGCATGGACTGGAATGAAAACACATGGAATGCGAAGCACTGTAAAATCACAGAAACAAACAGCAGTCACACTGTGTGCTCATGTAATAATCTGACTGCTGTCACTCTCATCATGCAGACTGATCCATGCATGGTACGAGACCTGTATATAACTATTGCACATACAGTCCCCTCTGAAAATATTGAAATGGCAAAGCCATTTTTTTGGCTATACGCTGACATTTGGTTTGAGATGAAAATATAAATATATGATGGTTCATCAGAATTTCCTGATATTTACATCAAGATGTGTTAAACAACTTATAACATGGCACCTTGTGTTTGGACCCACCCATTCTTCAAGTAATCAAAAATATTGGAACATGTCACTGACATGGTTTAGAATTCCAACCTGGCCTCCTGATTTTTACTGCTGATGAGTGGTTTGCATCTTGTGGTATGGCCTATATATTTCTGCCAGTGGTTTAGGGTAGATTGTGATACCTTCACCCCTGCCCTGTGAAGGTTGTTGGTGATGTCACTGATTGTAGTTTTGGAGTTTTTCATGACAGTTCTCAGAATGTTTCTGTCATCAACTGCTGTTGATCTCCTTGGTGACCTGTTTTATGTAAGGAAAGACTGCCTGAATGTGTGTGTGTGTGTGTGTGTGTGTGTGTGTGTGTGTGTGTGTGTGTGTGTGTGTGTTGTATTAGCAAATGTCATGAATTGAGAGCTTCATGTCAAACAAAAATAATCACAACCACTACTTTCAGTACAAACCTCTCAATGCAAAATGTCCGTGCATGTATTAATAAATTAAACAGGTTGAATAATAAAGTTAATAAATAACTAAAGACTCTATCATAAAATGTCACTGTATTATACAATACACCAGTGTAAACTCCAGAAAGTACTTCATGTTTTTAATTAATAACATCTGTAACGGCATGCTGCTGCAGGAAGTGATGTCATTACATAAAGCATTTATATCACATCTAATAAATACCAGATGCCAGCAGAAAAGGTAGCAAACATTCATCGAATTAATTTTCATGTTATTGTTTACATTATTTGTATAAAGTGGGTCAGAATAAGCAGTAAAGTATCTTAAAAATGTATTCTGCTGCACATTAGTGTTCACATAAATTATGATTATTTTTATCTAGGGTTATTTCATAGGACCATGTGCAAAGAACTTCCTCTATCAAATTCCTGTTAATATACCAGAGGAATTACCAGAAGAGGTAAGACATATTTATGTATACTTGAATATAAGAGGCTTTTTTGGATGCAATGCCAATTCCATTTAAATGTTATGGCCAGAATAATGAATATCCTAGTTCCCTTTTACTGTCAATGCAGTCAGCGTTCCAATTCATAGCAAACGTGATCAACAGGGCTGAGGGTGCTGTGTAGCTCAGGGCGCTGTGAAGGGCACTAAAATTCATCCATACCAAACTTGGCAAAGCATAACTTTATAACCCTTGCTTTGTGCACAAGGGCAGTCATTCTGGAACAGCTTTGGATCAAGTGTTGTAGTTTCAGTGTAGGGAAATCTTAATGCTTCAACATACATTATACATAAGACATTTTTGAGTCTAAGGATGTCCAATCTTATCTGCAAAGGGCTGGTATAGGTGCAGGTTTTTATTCCAATCAGGAAGGAGCCACACCTGATTCCACCTGTTCAATCAGTTGATCTTGCCTTTCAAAAGACAATCATGTGTGATTCTGCTTGGTCAAAACGAAACCCTGCACCCGCACCATCCCTTTCCTGGGTAAGACTGGACACCCACATATACTGTTGGTGTGAAGGTCATGTGTCCTCATACTTTTGGCCATACAGTGTACATGTACTAACTGGTGTCTATCTGACTGTTGGACAGATCGTGAAAAATTTTTTGAACATCATAATGAATCTTACAACAAGTGTGGCACTCAACGTTTCTGACCAAAAGTCTCTTGCATCCTATGGCGATGTTGTCCTGAATGTAACTGAGCAACTGGTGTCTACACTGATGAGGAAACGAGATCCTGACCGCAACATCAGCTTGTCTCTCCAAAATATCGGTAAAAAAGCTGTTTGTAAATTGTTGAACATCCCGACTACATTTTTAGTTTTCCTGTCCAAAACCTTTTAACATAATTAACTCCTGCGTTATAAGTGTGATGGTGTTAAGAGTTATAACATAATTGACTATATGTTTCTAGAGGTCCAAGTATTTGTGATGGTGAGCGCT
>JAQQZX010000010.1:692225-703279 GCA_030068355.1 Notoglanidium maculatum
CCCCCCCCCCCCCCCCCCCCCCCCCCCCACACCCCCACCCCCACACACACACACACACACACACACACACACACACACTCAGGTAGCCAGAGCCGGTTCTGCCAGTAGAGAGAGAGAGGGACAAATTCAGCATAAGACGACAGGTGAGTTTCAAGCATTGCGATGACTGAGGAGGTAGAACTCACAGGTAGAAAAAAAAACATCGAGTTTTTTCCTTTCTTAAATATTTATAAAAACAACAATTATTGACAGTGCTTTTTGCTGAAGTGATCCCACATCAGAATTCTTCAACTTCTCAACAGGTAAGAATGCTTTTATTATTATGATTAATATTATTAGTCATATTATTGTGTATAATTCATATCTCACCAGATTTGTGTATTAAAATGGCCCAGGATCACATTTGAAGGTGGGGTGCCTCAAAAATGTTATTTATAATTCAATACCATTTTACATTTTCGGGAACTTTTGCTCCAGGGTCCTTTGCATAGTTTAGACTTCTTAGGGTAAATATCCTAATTTTATAAATATTAAAAGTAACATCCTACACTCAGAGTTTTTTGAGGGTTCTTAGCTGGTTAATTGGTTCTATCTGAAAGGAAAACACACTTTATTTGCAGAATTCTTAATGGTTCTAAACATAATCTTTGGAGTATAGTAGCACTTTTTGCACCATCAAGGTTAAGATTCTAATTGGACTTTGCATAATTTGGGATAAATATGTCAATAAAACATACCTAGGACTAGACCATACACCGTACCAGGTGAGGTACAGTGGGTGTGTTTGTAATGCATGAATTATAATTCAAACCCAGTGCATGATAATTACATTAATATAGAACACAAACCACCTAAAACATCTATAGTATTGTATCATCACACCCAAAGCCAATCCTTCACATTCTGCAAAGGTTTTTGATAGCTGGCCATTGAAAGAGGTGCGACAGTAAGCACATCTGGGGCATCTGGGACAACCTGAGTGACGACTTCTTGCGAAATAGTGTGACAGGGTGGAGCAATGGAACTGGAACTGAGGATTGTGTGAGATAACAGGAAGAAAAAAGTTACATGGTAGTGACTTTGCGGGTGCTATACTCATGGTTTAGTGTCAACTTGAAACAACAAGGTGAGGTTTAGTCTGGATATATAGCTGGTAAATTAAAAAGTACATAAATAAATATGCTAATTAAATACAATTTATGATAGGAAAATACCCTTTGGGGTGGCAGAGTGGTATAGCAGGTATAGTGTTGCCTCCTCCCAGCTCCTAGGTCTGACCTGGTTTGATCCTGAGCTTCGGTTACTGTCTGTTGGGACCTTCACATGTTCTCCCCATATTGATTTCATCTGGTTTCTCTGGTTTCAACCCCCTCCCTTCTGAAAACATGCCACTAAGTGGATTGGCAATGCAAAATGCACCTAGGCACGAATGAGTATGTGAATGTGTCCCTAGCATCCCAGCATCCCACTCAGGGTGTATTCTTGCCTCACACACCAATATTCCTGGGATAGATACTGGTGCACTGGGATAAAGAAGTTAATGTAGATGAGTGATTGAACAAATTAATTTTAAAGCCCACAGCGACTAATTGTAGTGAAAGCTGTCAAATCTGACAGAGGAAGATCCTGTACTTAAAAAAAAAAAAAAAAAAAGCCTCATATGGGTTTCACTCAGGGGTGGGAGGGTTACTTTAAAAATGTATTCTGATACAATAACTAATTGCCTGCTAAAAATGTAGACAGTAGCATAATCTAATTATCAGAAAAATAAAGTAATGTAACTGATTACTTTCTGTTACTTTTCAATTACCTTACTACCACTGATTCATTTTCAGTGTGTGGAATCTACTTCAAAGATTTGCAGTTGACTCTTAGTTTTCAATGCCTGAGATTAGTGAATCAACATTTGGGGATTGACTTGTGAAACGAAAGCAGGATGGAGACTTGACGCAAAACATACATACAATATATTGTGTATGCTAAAAATATACAATCGTTTATCAGCGCTACTAGGTCAGAAATATAGGCTAGTTTAACCTTTTACATTTTTAAGCTAATTGAATCAAATAGCTTCATAACACAGTTCAACTAATAATTAAATTATTGGCAATTATTTTTATTATCAATATTTTATTGATTTTGTCAGTTAGTTGTTGCAGCCCTTATGCATTTTAAAATTGTAATCCTGTAAATAATCCCTGTTTTTACTAAATGTATCAGTAATCTGATTACAGCTTTTTTACTCCAACTATAACGGAATATAGATAGTTTTTTGTATCTTAATTACCTAACACTGTTCCATGTATTCCGTTACTTCCCAAGCCTGGTCTCACTTATGCAAATAACCCTCTTAAGTCTAAATGCAAGGTGTAAAACCACAAAGTTCTCATTTTCATAATTGTCGACACTGAGAGAGCAGATGTCTGCGGTCATTATTGTGTTGCTTTAGGCAACGGCTACCAGGACTAGCTGTCAGTCCCTGTTCAAGTTTCAGTTGTGATAACATCTTTTATTCAAATAACCATGTTGGATAATTCCAGGTCTTACTTCATGTACAGAGGCAGGTATTATTTTCATGCTAGATTTGGGTTGTGAATTTTAATTTAATCTTAATTGGACTAGTTTAAATAATCTTTAATTAACCTTTCCTTTCATTATTTGAGTTGGTTGATGTTTTTTTTTTCCCAAAGTGTCTGACAACTGAGACAATATATGAGTGAGCAGTTGAGAGATAAATCGGTGCTGGGATTTGAACTCATGACCTTTCAATCAGCCTTACCCACTGAGACACCGCTGAACTAGGCCAGCTTTTGTGATCCGACAACTTTTGTTCACTGACTGGATATCTACACTCTTGTGCCATCCAAGAAGATTCGGTCAATCTGAGAAGTATAAATCAACTTGTTTTTATACACACACACACACACACACATCTATACATTATTGGGTTCATCAAGATGACTGCCCCCACTAAGGAATGGAAACCCAAGAAACCTCACTACATCCCTCGACCCCCAGGTAAATCCTTTAAGTACCAGTGCTTTCAGTGCCCATTTACCTGCAATGAAAAAGCTCACTTGTTCAACCACATGAAGTATGATTTGTGTAAGAACTCACTTTCACTGCTTTCCGAGCAAGGCAAGCTTTCCCTGAACACCGTTGATGAAATTAGCATGGTAACAGCTACCACAGAGGCACTGATGCAGAATAATGTTTCAGTGCAAACTAATGATTTGAAAGAAATGACTGCAGCCCAGCTGACAGAAGATCACAAAGGCCCACCAAATGATGAAGAGAGGAGTAACACACCTGAGGATAGGTGGTTGCCTCAGAGAGATCCAGAAACAAAAATGAATCCAGATTTACTAATGACCAACACATCATCCAGGACTGATGGAATGAAAATTTCAGCATTAACCAATAAAGAAGCAGAAGCAATAATACATACCTCAGCCTTTTCTGCTGTTTCACCTTTTCAGGAAGCTCCAACATCAATCATTCCTCAACCATCAAAATCCCTCCAACATCCGTTTCTTCCTGTATACAACCCAATTTCTGTTCATAATTCATCCAACCTTGATTACAAAGTCCTAAAGCAAGCAAAGGAAGAAGAACCTTTTTACCAAGGTCTGGAGTACCCTTCTTATTCCTTCCATTACAATTTATACCCTATACAGTCTTCGTATTCACCCTATTTACTTTGTGGCAATTATCGCAACTATCTCCCTTCCCCTCCACAACTTACTCCATGCATCATGGATGCTCTACCACCTGGCATCCACCCACACTTACCAAGGCAACTTATTCCCATCCACTCCATCCCAACACTCCCCAATCCCACTTTAGACCAATCTTATAGATCCTACCATTCAAATCCATCCCTTAGCATGTACCACCTTCCAGACCAGACCCATTTTAACTCATGTTCTAACCCAGAAATAGGCCATAGTACTACTATGGCTGTATCAAGCAGTCTTGGTCATGCAAGACTCAACGGTTTTCATCTTGATTCATACACCATGGCACAAAGAAAATGTTTACTCAGGCAGGAACCTGCGATCAGTGTAAGCCAACAAAACAAAGTTCGAATGAATCCCAGACTTGGCTATTCTCCAACTGGGTCACCAGCAGGGCCAAATGCCACAGATCGCACCCAGAAAGACTCAGAATCGCAGAAACCACTGGATGTATGTGGAATAGTGTCCCCACATGACGAATTGGAAGAGTATAACACTAAGACACCCTCAGCTGAAGATGGATGTGGCAGCTCCACAATACATGGGGAGAGGTAAAGTATTAATGTTTGGCATTCTTTATTTAAAAAACAAAATTGTAGATTACATACAGGTACTATACTTAACTAACACGTTGTTTTACTTTGTTTTCCTGGTAATAATTTGACATCAAGGCCAACAGAGCAGGAAGAAGTGGCAGATGATGTGGCCCCACTTAACCTTTCAAAGAAAGAGCCTGCTTTTGAGGTTCCTTTAAACCTCTCTCTAAAACCAATATATGGTATCCTTAGCTCACAAAGCGATATACAAGGTGAGATTAAAAATGCCACTTGGGGAATTATGGATGTTAGTTCACTGAAAGAAGAAAATGATGACTCCACAGATGAGCAAAAACAGACAGCTGCATTTGCATTGTGTCAGCTGGCCCAATGGAAACTGTCAGAACAGACAGATAACTCAGAGACAACCATACACTTCAGCAAATACACAGAAACTAATGTGCTGAACAACCATCAAATCAGCTCTACTTCACTCCATGATAACTCCATAAACAGTAATCCAGCAGACATGTCTCAAAACAAAATTTCAACCAAAGAAAGTGGTGAAACTGTCTTCGACAGCACAGAAACAGACCAGAAGGAGAAAACAAATTCTTCTTCTAAATTTCCTGATCCAAAATCTGGCCAGGATGTTAAGTGCTCCACACCTAATCCTGAAGGTGCAACAGTCATTGCTTCCAAACCCCAAAACAAAGGTCAGACAAAAGCCAGAAGACGTGTAATGCAAAATGCAAAGAGGAGCAGAGAGACAGTTCCTAGCAATCGCGTTCTAAGGAAAAGACTTCGCTGTTAATTGTTTCTAAAAATTTTATTGATTGCAAGGCATTAAGAAAGGATGGATAACTAGACTTAATGTTCATTGTTGTACCCTTTTCAATGTTGTGCATGAAACCGAGGTCATCCAGTAAATGGAAAAAAAAAATCTCTAAACGTGCCAAACAAGAAAAAAGTACCTTTTGTTTTCTTTTTTTTTTTCAATGTTTAACAATCCATTTATACCAGAATATTTAACTAAAAACTAAACTGGTTGACAATTAATTAGAGGTTATGTATTTTGCATAGCTTCTGTTAACCTTTAATTAATTATCAACCAGTTTAGTTTTTCAGAATTTGGTGGATATTGTTATTTCCTGCTTAACTAAAGTGTTGTATCTTCAAGTTTAATCACTTGAAACTTGTACATTCAAGGACACTGCAGTGTGTAGTTTACTCAGTCACACACACACACACAAGCACGCACAGACACACACACACACACGCAGGTGCACCTGAAACCTGCTAAACTACAATCATCACATCATGCAGGTATGGACATGCTGGCTATATGACCGTTGAGTTTCTGTTTCTCTCCCTCCCCTGCCCAGACAAGAAATGATACATACGTATAGCAGCTATAAACAGTCGTTCCCTCATAAGTTATTAAAAAATAAAAAAATGCAGCTTGCCATGTTACTAAGAAACCAAAAAGTATAAATTCCTCTGTACTGAAGACTTTTTTATTTATCAAATACTTCAAGCTGTGTTGAAGTTACAGCTTTACCTCTGAATATTACAAACCACTGGTAGTAGAGACTCCTTTTATAACTCTTAAATAAATAAGTCTCCTTACAGAAAACTTAATATATCAATGGCTGAACATGTTATTAATCCATTTATGTGCATCCACTGTATCTGTGAACAGGTCTGTAAAAGAATGGGTAATGTAGAAATGATAATGTTTCAGAGCAAGCGCATTAATATAAAGCTGCGATTTGCTGCTGTCATAGAAAATTAATCAATGTTCTAATAAACCACATGTAACACTGTTAAATGCAAATGACATTCATTTATTGTTGCTTACTGATATACTGTATATCATGTGTGTCTTGATTAAATATTAACCTGGATGTATTTGTCTTACAGGATGCACGAAACTCATTCAGCAGTAGCCAATGAAGCTTGTGTTTATAAATTAATCAATATATTGTTTAACAAAAGAACAGCATAGAGTAGTTCAGCATTACAATATATAACCGGACCATCTTCATTTATACTTCTTTTCTATCCATTGCTTTTCTTTTACTTACAATTCTTCACACATAGAGAGTTGCTTGTGAGAAGTTACTTGGTTGTGCAGGTTTTGGTTAGCAGGGCTCCTGAGGTCCAAGTTGTGTGGAGAGGCCCCCCTCTGGTGCATTGTGGGCAAACCATTGAGTCAGGCACATGGTTCTGTGTGGAAAAGCCAAGGTTTACAATCGATGCTGGACCCTGAATAGGCAAGTATCCATAGACAGAAGGCAATAGAAAACAAGTGAGCTTTGTAAAGAAGAGAAACAAAGCATTAGTTCATGTCAGTATTCCTGAAATGTTGGTCATCCCCCTTTCATAGCCTAGTTCTGCACACCTTGGGGCTGAGAGCATTGAGTCCTTTTAATTGACAGGTCCTTTTGGTTGTGCAAGGGGCAGAGCCATGCTGATTGACAGCTAAACTCCATCTCATAAGCAGAACATGACAGCTGAACTCCATCTTATAAGCAGCATGCTAGAGACTGTAGATGATGGAGTGTCTGTTAGCACATCATTAAAAGAGTACGGCATCTTAATCAGGTATTTCAATTACCTTAAAACATTATTTCTGTAAATTATGTATCCTCAAATTCAGTGGTAAATTTTACTCTAAAGCTTAACATGTGATTTTATTACATTCAGAGTGTGTCATTTTCGATATGCTAAATCCAGATATGTCTGTCCTTATTGAATTCAATTTCAGTGCATATTCCAGCATGTTTCACTTCAGCTCCAACTGAGCATGTAGTTAACAGCCTTGGTTTTGATCTGTAACAAGTGATTTTTGGCCTTCAGAGAAAGGGATTGTTGCTGTGGCTCTGGAGCTGGGGGGCTGTTTGGAGCCGGGGCATTGAGGAGAGGGGCAACAAGGGCTGGGGAAGGTTAGGGGGCAAATCTGGAGGCTGTGCCGTGTTTTGGGATGAGGGCAGGGGAAGAGAGGCACTGTAGGGAAGAGCACCAGGCAAAGCATGGGCAGGCAAAGGGGAAGTAGAGTTTGGACGCATCTGATTCAGAGTCAGTCTGCGCTGGTCACAGTGGAATGGGTTAGTGGGTGAGGGAGCACTCAGACCTGAAGAGGAGAAACAAGAAGAAAAAGAAGAGAATGGAAAATACTAAGTACTACATTTTTGTAGTAAAAGCTAGCTCCTATTTGACTGTTGTCATTTGGTAAAATGTCTCATTATCTCTTTTATTATTTCTTTTCAAGACTACAAAGTTTGAGCACTGACATTCTAAGCAATGTTTCCTGTGTCTCTAGTCTAATTCTCTAGTTGTCTTGCACCTAGACCTTGTCATTTTTTTGTCTCTTGCATTGCATAACCTCAGTGTGTTTTATGTTAATATGTCTCTTATTATTTTATATAATGATTAGAACTGCCAGTCTCTGTCTCATATTCCAAATCAGTTCCAGTGTCTGTCTCATCTTTTGATCCAGTCCCAGCCTTTCTCCCACCCCCAATCCAGTCTAGGTCCGTATCTAATCACAAATACAAAAGCAGTCTTAGAACCTGTCTTAGCTTCCCATTTTGTCCCTAGTCTCTTTTATACCCCCAATCCAGTCTTAACACCTGTCAGTCACCTCTCAGTCCAGTCTACTTCCTTTCTATTCCCCCTAGGCCAGTTCCCAGTCTCTGCTTCATGTTGTAATCTAGTCCCACTCCATGTCTCATGTCTTAGTCTTGTTTCTCTCCTTTTCTTGTCTTTCTCTTAAGATCCTGTCTTATCCACTAATCCATTTCTCCTTACTGTCTCTCCTTCTGAGCCAGTGCCAGTCCATGTCATATTCCCAAATCCAGTCTCAATGCTGGTCTCATTCTTCAATCTAGTGTAAATTTTTTGTCTCCGTCCTCAATCTGGTACCAAACCCCATACTATCTCCCAATCCGTTCCCAATCCCTGTATCATCCTTTAATCCAATCCCGATATTTGTATTTTCCAATCCCTCCTCAGTTCATGTCTAGACAACCAGCCATTATATTGTCAGCCTGTCCCATCCTTGACTTTGGCCTATCCAATTTACAATCCCTGTGTCATCCCCATCTAAGTCCCTGTTCTTGTGTCAATCTCCAATCCAGTCCCAGTCCCTGTGTCATGACCTAATCCAACATCAATACTTGTATCATCCTTCAATCCAGTCCCAGTCTCTATACAATCCTCCAATTTTTTCCCAGTTCAAATCTCAACATCCAATCCAGTGTTAATCAATGTCTTTCCCCTCAATCTTGTTCCAACCATTGTCCCAGCTCCAGGTCAAGACCCTGTTTTTGTCTCATCTCCATTACTAGACCTGTCCTCATGGACTAACAGTGCCACTTCGTCTTCCAAATGTTTTCCATACGATTTCCTTAAAAGTCCTTACAATTGTTTTTTCTTAACCGTTTAACTAAATCCCATTGCTGTTGTATGTGAAGTATGCATATATTTGAGTAGATCAGTTAAAAAGGTCAAGTTCGTGTGTTTTCGTGTGTATTTGTGTCTAACCTGAGAGGAAGGGATTCTTGCTCATGGACGGTATACTGGAAGGGTTGAGCGGGTGTGTTTGTAAGTGTTGTTTTGAAGGAATGAGTGTGTCTAGGTTGATGAGTGATGCAGCAGTAGGTCCAAGAAAAGCCTCTGGTGTACAGCACTTTCTAGGGGTCACTGATTCCAGTGGGGGACCAATGTGAGAGTCAAAGGTCACTGAACTTTGCTCAACTCTACCATTTGCTTTCCCACCCACCACCAAGTCAGCAAATGGGTCTATATCTGAAATAGAGAGAGAAAAAATTAACATGTTCTATAAGCCGTCATATACAGATACAACTGTAAGTTATGCTCTCAACATAACACTGGTGTTGATTTTCTCCCTCAAATAATGGTCATTTAATGCCACATTTAACAGCCACTAGCATGGTCATGGGGATTCAACCAAAATGCCTAATCAACAAAAGCATATGGCAAACAGGAATGAAATGCAGGACAGACAAAAAAATCAGTAGTACCTGCTGGACTCTCACAGCGAGGGCTGAACACACTGTTAGGTCGATTGTCATCTGGTTCTTCTTCCTCTTGAATGGAAAATGGGTCGACACCTGCTGAGGCTTTATTACAACACACACCAGGTGTCAAATAAAAACCATCTCCATAGTTGGTGTGAAAATGTATTTTGTTTATTCTGTGCAGTACCTGGCCGAACTGGACTCCTCCAAGGTTGTTCTGCTGATTTAGATGTGAACTTAGTAGGCAGGGCTCCCCATGAGTCTGATGGAGATTGGTTCATAACCCAATGGTGATCTGGGCTACTGGAAGAGGGGTGGGGTTTCCAGGGACTACCAACTACAGGGGTATTGGTGTTAACCACAGCTAGAGAGAGAAATTCAGAGAATGGTATATTTTTATATATAATAGTTAGTAGAAATGTGTTCGTTTCTTTCACTCACATTTACAATTCACATAAAACCAACAGATAGAAAACAATATAAAAATGAAATCAATTCAACAACTTACAAACAGACTCCCAGGGATCAGAGGTTAAAGGGCAGGAGGGCTGGGTATCCCAGAGATCATCACTGGGTGGCGCTTCAGATTGTCCAGATGGTCCAAATATGTCGACCAGATCAATCATGGATGACTAAAAGAACAAATAGTTTATAAGGCAGGCAATCACACCAGTAGAGCTGTTACAGAGAATCCTATTTGGTTCAATTCACAGTCTGTACGTTTCGGTGTCTAGCAAGAGATTTCCTTGCCTGTTAATTCTGTTACTGAAATGCCTTTACACAACGCTTTTGTTAGCGAGATAGGTAATTACTTTGGTAGGTAGTAAGCAAGAATGATATTATGTTAGCTAGTTAGCTAGTACACCAATATAAGTGTGGTACATTATTCAGGAACATAGCGCTTCTGACCGAGGTTGAATCACAAAGCTATACATTCGCTTTGTGTTGCAAGTGGCCACAGATATGACAATTTGTTCATGCCTTTACAAATGTAAGTTAATAAAGATTTGTTAAAGGTAGTAATGGAAAGACGTGTGGATTGTTGTTCTCATACCTTCCCAGGTCCAGATTCACTGCCTCTCCTGCTCTTGTCTACAGCTTTCTCAACTTGGGATTCATCCTCTTGACCTCTGCGGTGCTCCTTTAGAAAAAGAAAACACATTTGCATAGTAAAAGCATGTACAGACAAACTGTACACATATGCTAGTTGATAAGTAAGGAATAAAACACTGTGTTGTGCTTTTAATTATAAAAATTACTAAGGACAGGGTGGTGTGATAAAGCAGAGTTACTTTTAATAACTTAAAACTCTTAAAAAACTTAAAACTCTGTTAAAATTACTGTTAACAGAGTCAAATGTTTTTTGTGTGATTGTGATGAATTTGATTATTTCAATAACAGCATGTCTCAGAGTGTTTATTCCTCTTATACCACAGCAATGTGCTTCATTTCATCACAGCAATTCCTTAAGCAATTAAAGAGCGCCATGTTATAATAGACAAGCTAGTTCCTGTTATCACCTATGTTATTGCAGCTACAAACAGTCCTTTTCTCAACAGACTCTTTTTTTCTATCTTAAGTTCATATGGCAAAAACACTGATAAAAGGTAAATAGTATAAACATGAATGTTTGAGGCGGCGCGGTGGTTAGCACTGTCACCTCACAGCAAGAAGGTCCTGGGTTCGATCCCCGGGTCAGCCAGGGTGCCTTTCTGTGTGGAGTTTGCATGTTCTCC
>JAQQZX010000010.1:706777-722415 GCA_030068355.1 Notoglanidium maculatum
GATGCTGGGATTGGCTCCAGCTTCCCCGCGACCCAGACGGATAAAGCGCTATAGATAATGGATGGATGGATGGACATCAGTGTGTACGTTGTATATCTACAAAGTTACTATTATGAAAAAAAATGCTTGCTATTTGATGCAAATACTTGATTCTGAGATGTCTTTATAGTACTACGAATACAATGTTTCATCTAGCAATTTTCTGGACATGGGTGTAGAGTTTTGAAACAAAGAATGAGACCTAGTTTCAGAAAATTTGTCAAAGTGGTTGTAAAAAACTGTAATACATATAATCGCTCAGAACTGGAATGTCTTTGGAAACAACTTTACATACAAGTTTAATTTTAGTTCAACTTAATCTAAATTTAAGACCCTTATTGTAACCCCACCCCTAATCTCAACCCTTAACCACACCCTCACCTTAATCCTCATTTTAACACTCTTCCCTTAGCCCTGCACCTCACTGTAACCACACCTCTAAATAAAGTTTGAACCTGACCTCCGCCGATACAGCAAACACTTTCCTGTTGTGCCACCCAGGAGCCAACATGGAGTTTAGATAACATCACTACCTGGACCACGCCCCATCATAATCCTGTCCTCAATTAATGACCTCATCTTAGCCCCACCCCTCACCATAAACCTGCCTTCACCAACGCCCCACAATTCACCATTCAATGTCAACTTAATCCTCTTCTTAACCCTGCCTCTTTATTTTAGCCCCACCCCTGGGCCTGGGTTCAGGTCATCACTATTAAAACAACTTAACACACACACACACACTCAGGTGTTAGAGTGGACAGTCAATATGGATCTATTCTGAGAGGAAGGACACACACACACACACACACACACACACACACACACACACACACAAACCTATGAAAATGGAAATACCTTCAAGGGCAATGTTGATTAAAAAAACAGTAAGCGGTCAGAAGCATCAATGTCCTTTACACACACACACACACACACACACACACACACACACACACACACACACACACACACACACACACACACACACACAGCTCAGAGATTAAGTCATAGCTGAGGTGCTGATGGTTCTCTTTCCCTTCTCTCTTATCACAGAGGGAAACAAATCACAACATTCCCTCGACCCTGTGAAGACATTCACCCCATGAAATATTGTAAATATTCCACAGTATATTCAACATGAAGCTGCATCATCCACGTTCCCTAAGTTCATGAGAAGAAGAAACTTTCTCTCTTTCTCTTGCTGCTTTTTTCTGGATTATTCTTGATAATTTGTAAATGCCTGATGATGTCACTCTGAAAATACAATCCTGTCATCTGAATTACAGATTAAAAAATTGTTTTAAAAAAAGCCTTTTAAATCATTCAAATGTCTCTAATGTAATCATGCCGTTAGCATGAATGGCTAGTTAACCGCATTTTGCACATTGTATGCTAAAAAAAAAAACCTCAGTCATTTATTATTTTCAACCCTGTTGCTCTTGTGGTTGGATTTGACTCACACCTAAGGCCCGGTTTACACCTGGCATGTACATGCATCCTGGGTGACCAGATCACAAGTGGACAGTCGAGTTTCACAGCCGTTCACACCTGGCATTATGAGTGTATCCTGATTGACACGTTTGATCAGATTTCATACATCATTTCAATGTTACACCATTTATTTTCCTTCCATTTATTTTCAGGCAGTTCCTGGAATCATCTCATGAACCTTTTTTCAATGGTATAAATCACATGGTCTGCTAATGATGTTTACAAATGAATGAAAGATGAGATGACAAATGAATCTCTGAAAAGCAGCTGCTTTCATCTCTGCTCTTAAAGCATGGTCTTTATCCATTAGCCTAACGATAGAGAGCTCCACATTTCAGCACAATTTCCAATCAGCCTTGCAATTATTACATATTTTCAGGCTAGGCCAATGACTCAGTCTATTAGTTAGTCCTTCATTGCTGTCCAGGAACATCGAGATGGTTTTGTGCTCATATTACATATGTGACGTGGCCATACATGTTCCAGACCACCTCCGAATGTGGTTTGAGTGATCGGATCGCAACGTGTGTTTAGCAGTACTCACCATACTTACAGTGCACACTTGACCACTTTCAATCCCACCACCCAGGATGCTCGTTAATGACAGGTGTGAACAGGGCCAAACCCTGTGTGTAAGGCAGGAGTCCACTCTGCATGGGACATGGGCATTAAACACATACACACCCATTTAATCCTACTCGATTCTGAGTAACTAATCCACATTCTGAAAGAAATGAACTAATTTAGTCACTCCTACAATCAGTATCTTCACATAGCTTTAATAACCATTAAGTCAGGCTGATCTGGCAAATCTAATAGTCTACATCCTGAGATGAGCAATCGAATGTTAAACACTCAAACGCATGGACAATCACTGCTTAAATACTTGTTTAATGGATTGTAATCTAACAGTAGACCGTGGATGGGTTGCCTGATCAGGGACTTAACTGTTAGCAATAATAATTCTTCCAACTGCAGATTACTACTTGTACATTTCCCTATTTTAATCAATTTTAATATTCTTAATGCTTGTATTAGCATGTATTGTGCAGTGTTACCTTTTTTTCTTCTTTTACCTGTGTGGTAACTAATCAGTAATTCATCCTTCCGTGTAAAATCTGGCAGATTTGGCAACCCTTATGATCACCTATGATTGATTTTTGTCTGAAGGGTCGATTTGAAAAATGGATCTCCTGAGTGTTATATGGCGTGAGGAGGAAACTGTAAGTGCTAAAGACTAAAAGGAACTGTATAATGTTCAGCTACCAGGCCCACTGGAGCCATATGGACAAAACACACACTCCCACGCACACATGTAACGCCCCCACACACACAGTCACATCTCCTGAGTCAGATTAGCTGCTCTATGCAGGGCTTACAGAGCCCTGGTGAGATCACTGCACGCGCGTGGCTGCAGATACTGTATTACCATAAACGCCTCTGACTGTGTGTAGGCCACCTCCATCACACATGCACACACACGCAACCACAAGAGTCACACACATACACACTCTTACTCAGTGATTGACTGGCTCTCCTCTGTGTGTTATTCTATAAATATCACCCATAGTAAAATCCCTACAGCAATCACAGCAGCACAGAATACCATTACTGCATCTGTCAGCTTCCTCTCTTACCTCCAGCATCGCTCGCTCTCCTCTGTGTGCTTCAGGATGGAGTACCGACGTGAGGGACCCAGATAGAGAGAGAGAGAACGAGCGATGTGCGATGCTCTGATCCGTAACACGCGGCGCTCCAGCAAAAAAAGAACACCCACCCTACTCGTCACTCCTCCCTCGGGTGCAGCATTTTGCTTGTAAGAACGGAGAGAACCTGGTGCGTCGCACCCTCATGCTTGCTTACGCAGCGTGTAGGGGAGAAAGAGAGAGATGGAGAGAGAGAGAGAGAGAGAGAGAGAGAGAAAGAGGGATGAGCTGAAATTAACTCCTTCTTCCCCAGTACAACCAATCAACTACTGACTGAATCACACAGAAAAAGGCAAACACTGCTGCTGGTTATACTGTACATCTCACCTGAGATGATATCTGTATCTTGATACACAACCTATGATCCGATATAAAAATGAAAAAAAGCCGAGTGTCGTCGTGGTGCCATGTGATACAACACACTGTGATTCCATAACAAAAAATCCATTTTGTTTCAATACTGGTAGTGAGAGTGATATCTAAGAGGCATAAAGGAACAACGCAGCACACACAACAGAAAAGAGAACTCCTTTAATAAGCTTCCTAAATCATAAGCACTGAACATAAATCCCGCTGAGTGTGTGGTATCTGTGTATGTCAATACAGAGACATCAAGTATGGAAGCAGCTGCACTGACTCGACTCGATCTGCCTCTACTCCGCTAGTGTGAAGCCAGTGTGTGTGTGTGTGTGTGTGTGTGTGTGTGTGTGTGTGTAATGTCATGAGAACTTTAGATTAGATAGAACTTTATTGATCCCTCGGGAAGGTTCCTCGGAGAAATTCAGTAACTTGCACACCAATGTGATTTAAAATATATAAGGCAACATCTTTTCCAGAGTGGAGTTCCTGTAAGACAGCAGTAAATATTTCATATCTTTCAGCTGCCTAGTTGATTTGTAATGTTTAAGATGCCTTCTTTATTTATTACTTTTTTGCTTTTTTTAGATTGACCCATTTGCTTCTTTCAGAGGGGAGTAGACAGCTGTATGGTTATTGGGGCTACCTGGGGTAATAATTCCGAAAAGGAAGTGAAGTTATTAAAAAATGTAAAGATCTGGTAAGGAAGAGGGTGAACCTTGTGGAGCTTTGGTTTTGGATGGGCTGGGGGTGGAGCTGGAGATGGCAGTTGCAGGGATAGGGTAGGGACAGAGACAGGACTTGTGAGGATGAGGTAAACAGATGAGACTTGTGAGGATGGTGAGGAGATGGAGACACGACTTGCGAGCATGTGGTTGGAAGAAGAGAGAAATGTTCTGGGGATGGTGTGGGGCAGATACAGGGACAGGGCAGGAGACAGGGCTTGTGAACATGGGATTGAGGCATGGAAGTCCTGCACTTTCAGATTATTGGAGGTCTCCACGAACTGGTTTGAAAAACAGTTGCGTTGCGTAATGTGGAACTAGCAGGAATGAATGAAACGGAGTTGTGGAGATAGAGGGCTATGAAAAGGCTTTCTCTATTTATAGCATCTCTAGGGTTGCCATACACTCCAATAGCACTGTGATACAGGGTGCAGAACTGAGGGTGTATTTCTTTTGAGTGCGATAAATGATAGAAAGAAATGTTTCAGTTGCTGTTCTGTAGGTTTTCTTGGCTTTGCTGAGCTTCCTCGAGCAGATCTCCAAGAGAATCAATCATTTTCTCCATAAGGACGTACACCTAAAACACACACACACACACACACACACACACACACACACACACACACACATTACAGTTCTTCATTATTATCTCAGTCACCTTTGTGTAGTATGAATAAGGGCAGCTTCACTTCACATCTCTTCACGTGTCTCTCTTTATCTCTTCTAAGCGAAGGAGGCGTGGCCTCTATGCTTGCTAGTTCTAGGCAAGGAGGCGTGGCCTATGTGCCTGTCAGTCCCAATGTACGATATGGGGCCTCTGTGCCTATAAATCACAGTGAAAGGGGCGTAGCATGTGTGCCCATCACTCCCACTGTGCCTGTCAGTCGGAGTGAGCAAGGCGAAACTAACCCCTTTGTTTTTAAATTAAAACTTCACACCAAGTTGTTTGCACCAAGAGAAAGAGAAATACAGAAAGAGATGGGGTGGAGGGTGGGGGGGTTGCAGGCGTGTTGAGATCACAGTAATTGTGCTGTGTATAATAGACATGTTTATTTCAGTATAAATGCTGTAATTTAGTTTGGTCATGACTATAAATGACTCTCAACTGAACTGAGAGGAGGTGAAGATTCAGGCGGAAAGAGGAAGAGAAGGGGCAGGGGTTGACTATAGGTTTTTAATGTAAACTAGTGATTCTCGATCCACTAGTGAATGGTGCACTAGCGTCTGGGTAACTACGTCTTATGGTGCACTTCGCCAGAGTGTAAACCCTGACTGTGGATGTGTACGGCACACCCATGAGAGAGAAAGTGTGAGGACGGGTACGTGACAGCACTGACCGAATGACAGTGTGAAATGACGTAGACAGGACTGGAAACTGTAGATATTCATAATAATACTTGGGGAAAGTAGATCTGCACTGATTTAAAACAAATTGTAACTTTGTTTTTTTAAGGTAATGAAAGGCTTTAGTTCTGTACTTATCTCCAACTACGCAAACTTCCATAAAAGGTTACATCAATAGAAAATCATTCACTGTGTGGCAAGAAGGCACCAGCATGGTTGCTATATGGCCTCAGGGTGCTGAGTTTAGTATGCATGGTCAGTGCCAGAAATATTGGCACCCTTGGTGAAGTATGGGTAAAAAGTGCTGCGGTTAATGTAATTAATCTTGCTCTGAAAATATAAAAGAAATGAATCCTTAATTAAAGTAAATTTAAGAAAACAAATAACATGTATTGTTTTTAACAAAGTCACTTGTCACAAATATTGACATCCCAATAATACAATTAAGCTAATTAACACCACAAAATGTTTTTTAATTAGTATCAACAATGTGCTTGCTGGTGAGGCAGCTGACCATTTCATTCCAGTTCATGGTGTGTGTGTGTGTGTGTGTGTGTGTGTGTGTGTGTGTGTGTGTGTGTGCCCATGCCTGTCGGTGTAGAGCATATCGGTATCTTTGCTGTAGTTCAGGCTTGATGTCCTCTTGTTGTTGAGTGCTCTCTGTATTTGAATGTATTGCAGTGGAGGATGACTTTTTGTTCACCTTCTTCTCCAAATCCAACACATTCTCCTCCACTTTGGGCTTGCTCTTACTCCGGCCATGCTCCTGAACCACCCACACACACACACACACACACACACACACACACACACACACACACACACACAAAGATGGTGTAACACTGCTGAAATATGCCGCCCCCTACTGTCACCTCACCCTCATTACAGCTCATTACCTCAGCAGGTTTGTCCTTGGCTGTAGGCTTGGCTGCACCTTTCTTCTCCTCCTTCACTTTAACCAGTGGAGGTGCTTTTATTTCCATCATCTCCACCTTCTTTTCCTCTGTGCAACAGTTCAACTAATAACTCTTAAATGTTCCAATATTTTATAAACTAATTAATAGTTACACCAACAGTGTGGAGGAATGTGTATGTGTGGGCATGTATCTGGATTTATTTAGAGTAAGGAATACATAGCAAGTTTGAAGACTTTTTGCTGATCTGAACAGAAAATAAAATATACTTTTCTTATATGTATTATTTATTAAAAAAAAAAAAAAGAAAGAAACATGATGGTAAACGCACTCCAGCGGACCACCTTTCAAACTTTGGCAATACAATATCACAGGTTTATTTACAATTTGTCACAGCAGGGGTTGGCAAATGCTAAATTCATTAGCTAGCCCACTGGACAAGTTATTTGTGTGAAGCAAGTGTCTTTATTCTCTTTCTGTTTGTTACTGCATGTAGCAGGAGTTATATAGAGACTTTGCACTGGACTTTTATATTTACACACACCAACATGTTCCTCAGAGAAGGGATCACCTTCCATTTGTTTATGTTAATCAATCCAACTTATAACAATCTACAGTGAGCCAGATCACACCCTGGGTGACGTGTGTAACTGCACTATATGGCCAAAAGTATATTTACACCCCTCCTAATGCAAGAGTTCAGTTGTTTCAGCCACACCCATCAAAATCAAGCATGTAGCTATGCAAGCGCCATAGACAAACAGTGCCAGTACAGTACAGTATGAATCTGGGTTTGGCAGATGTCAGGAGAACACTATTGAGTGGAATGTAGCGTTCCAACAGTAAAGTGTGGTGGAGGAGGGATGATGGTCTGGGGCCACTTTTCAGGATTTGGGCCCTTTAATTCCAGTGAAGGGGAATGTTAATGCTGCAGCATACAAAGACATTGCTTTGTATTCCAATTCTTTGCTTCCAACATTGTGGCAACACTTTGGGGAACACCATTTTTTGTTCCAGCATGTTTACATGTTCACAAATCAAGCTCTATAAACACATGGTTTGAGGTGTCTGATGTGGGGAACTCCAGTGGTCTGTACAGAGCCCTGACATCAACCACACTGAACACCTCTCGGATGAACTGGAGCACTGATTGTGAGCCAGGCCTTCCTGTTCTACATCAGTGCCTGACCTGACTAATCCTCCTTTGACTGAATTGACACAAGTTCCTAGAGACACTCGGCAATATCTTGTAGAAAGGCTTTCCAGAAGAATGGAGGTTGTCGTAGCCACAGGGTGCAGCATCCTGGTATCCCATATTAATGCCATAGTCAAAACAATTTCATGCATGTGTGAATGTTCAGGTGTTCACACTTTTGGCCATATAGTGTATATGCATTTCCCTGGTTGTTGAACCTATTAGTCCAATTGGCAACTATGGATAAAATCAACATGAAATATGCTTGTACTGGGCTGCTGATTTTTTTTTTTTTACAATAGTACAATTTTGTCATCTATCAACTACAAGGCTGTTTGTACTTACTACTGTCTGCTTCATGACGTGTGTCTTCCCAGTTATGGTTTTCAGGAAGTCCCAGAACATGTCTGAGCCACACAGCCTCACTGGCTAAACCATCCAACAGCTCCCTCCACAACTGCAGCCTACACACCAGAAATCAAGTCAAAGCCAGGATTCTTCCTCCCAAGATCCAAGACCACACCCCTATGTCCAATCACTCATGTTTTAAGATTTTGCTGTTTTGTTGGGTTTTATTTTGGGCTAACATCATTAACACTCCCTAAAGGCAATCATTTATAACTTCTCTGAGAAGTTGTGCAAGGTTCTTTTTACATTATCATTTTTTAGTAATAAAGGTAAAGCCAGATTTTAAATTTCTTAAAAAATATACAGGTATGGCATGCCAAGTGGCCTCACAAATACATAGGTCCTGATAGTGGTTTTATATTGGCAAACAAAGTACAAATTACTTTGCTGGTCCTCGGAGTAGCATCTGATGGAAATACACAGTGATCCCTGTTTTCTTTTGCTTAAAAAATGAATGGAAACCCCAGCTTAGGCCTACCCTATACTGTGCAGTGTGAGTGGGATGGAGGCGGGCTGTGTTTGGTGGAGTTGTAACAACAACGTGTTGTATTGGCTGAGAGCTTCCTCGCTCCACAGTTCTGCATTCTCCTCAGGTGTGTCTCCATCTCCTGGTGGCAATGACATCACCACCTTGTGGAGGGAAGGAGCAAATACACAAACACATACACAGTGCCTTAATGCTACTTCACAATTTGGTGTAGCATAATATTTCTATTCATTCATGGACTACAGGATTCATCAAAGGAGAGTGTGTTTGCCAGTTCCACCTGATGAAGGCTGCTCATGGACAGATCCCAGACAGCACCATGTGTGTGTTCATCCTCTGTATTGCCTGATTTGGTGACTTTTGAACATTTTGCTTGCTCCCACAGGCCCTTTAGTGCCTCTACTGGCTCCTGATGATAGTGAAGCTAAAACACACACACACAGAGTTAATTAACAGGATATAAAACGAACATTCATTGTTACAAGATTTAACTAAATTCTTTGAAATAATTTGCATGTGTGTGTCTTGTATGAGTATGGGTGTCTTAATAGACTACAGACAAAAATGTGCTCTTTTATGAATGCACCACCAAGGGGCCTCTCAAGGGACTTATAAAATGTTCCAGCCTAGATCCAATTAGTGTGGTAATGGGATGCTAATGTGTGTGTGGGGGGTGTTCTGGGAAGAGTGTGGAAGGACAAAAACCTTAATAAAGCCTTTAATGCTACAAAGGCTTTACATACTGTCGATCAAGCAGTTCTTTGTTGAACAATTTGTGATTGCTATGCACATTTCAACCATTGTCAAGCAGCTGCATCTCAGCATAGAAGCACTTGATTGATAAGAATCCTTATCAATCACCATCATTCCCTGTGCAGTTAAGGGCAAAACAACGCCTTGACTACAACCTCTTACGAAATGCAACATCTCTGCCATTCATGGCCTATAATGTCATGCAGATGACTGTGCCATTATTGATCGTTCATACTAAGCCATACAAAAGACAATGCCCCTGTGCACAAAATGTCCTCCATACAGACATGGATCATTAAGGTTGGAGTAGAAGAGCTTGAGTGTCCTGCACAGAGCCCTGACCTTAACCTCACTAACACCTTTGGGTTGCACCTACTAAAGCTGGATCAACCACTTCACCCCTAGCACCCGCAGATTCTGCCAAACCTCCACTGAAACAGTCACCCACATATTGGAACATTGTCCAAACCTTCATATTCTCCAGCAATTCTTCATCAACAGCAACTCTCCATCAACACAGCAGCACTTTGGACTGGCCCAATGAATGTAGCGAAGTACCTCAGAGTCTGCAGACTTCTATAAAGCAATCTCCACTAGAAGTTGGGGGTAACAACAACAGCAACAATCGACTGCACCCCAGACCTCCTCTCCCAACATCAGCGCCTGGCCTCACTAATGCTCTTGTAGCTGAATGAACACAAATCCCCACAGCCACACTTCAACATCTAGTGGAAAGCCTTCCCAGAAGATCCAGAGCTTATCCCAGGAACACTGAGAACATGCAAAATTCTGCACAGACATTGAACCAAGGATTCTGGAGCAATGAGAGGGCAGCACTACCCCTGGAACCATCCACTCGGCTCCACACTTTTTGAGAACATACACCTGAACAATTTAAAAAAGATACAGTCTGTGATGACATCCTGTATGGTCAACTCCTGGTTGCGACCAGACAATGCACAGAACAAAGGCTCTGCTACAAAGATCAACTAAATACCATCATGAAGCAGTGTAACCTGTTGACCATGAAGAATTGGCTGCTGTCAGTTATGTGTGTAGGTCTATCACCTGTTCCAGAACCATTACCCTGGAGGTCTAACAAATAAACTGACAGATGGCTCTGAGACAGCATGGTCTATGAGCCTATCCAAGAGTGAGAGAGGCGAGACAGAAATAAAGTCAACACGTGTAACTGTGCATGTGTTTTATATTGTTTGTTATATTGTTTACTACATATACTATTTTTATGTGCACGAGCTTTCATTCATTTCCTGTGGTAACAGAAATAACATTTACGCAAGACATGTTTTAAAGGCCTTACATAGCACAGAGGACCATCCATGCAAGAAAACCCAATCACATCCACATCAACAAAATCATTCTAACCATACACATAATGCAGCTAAAATGATAGTTGTTATTTCCTCATGGGGTAAAGGGTTAGCGCGGGAGACTAATAACTATTTGATGAACAAGACAGAATACTGTTTCCTGTTTATGGATATTACGGTTTGATAATAGTATGGATAATAAGAGAAACTTAGACCCATAAAAGCAGCAATTTCTCTCTCTACATTAAAGCTGTTCTGAATAGTGTTTATTTTTAAATTTTCATTATTTTGTCATCTCTTAACTGCTAAGTGCTGTTATTAACTCAGTTCAATATTCCTCTCTGTGTTATGCATTATAGTCCCCACTGTTTTCTCTCAATAAGAACACACTGAAGAATAGTGGCATCATTTTCATGCTTGTCATGAATGAAACAAGCTCTTGTCATAGGACTCAGATTTTAGGTCTGTATTATGTGATGCTATGATAGGATGTTATGGGGACTTACATTGGGATTGTAGTGCATTTTGTGATGCCCTCGGTTAGGACTGTAGTGTGTTTTGTGAGGACTTACATTCGGATTCTGGGCATTAAATTGTTCCTCCTCTGTCATGTAGAGTTCAGCTGGTGATGTTGGCCTCTCTGGAGTTTGAACCCCATGCAGCAAGTCAGACACCACAGATCTGCATACTGACATGGCCACTTGCTGCTCCAGCACCAGCTCCATCACACACACACATATATTTATATTACTTTTTTTAAAAACACACATGGACAATGCATTAATGTACACACAGATACCTACACTCATGCACTCACACACATATTCTCTAACAGCAACATACAAACACACCTCCAGGTCTGCTCTCTGTTCGACCGTTTTGTCCTGGTACAGAGCCAAGCCCTTGAGTGTGACCTGAAGTATGGCTCCGCCCATCAGCACAGGGTGTGTGTTTAGCTCCCACACCTCTGTCATGATCCCAGGACACACAGTTTTAAAGGTGAACAGAATTCTCTCAGTATCACCTGGCAGTATCACACCTGTATCAGAGACAGAGAGACCAGTTGTTATGATGACCAGAGTTTTTTTTTTTAAACATTTGCCTAAATTATATCCATTAAAATTCCAGGGCCTGTCTGAGGTCTGTGGAACTGAATATTTGGTCATTTGTAGTTTACCTGAATGTTGGATGACAGATATTTGTTTAGCTCTTGTAGAAGGCAACTTTATCATTATACTTGACACTAATATTTATCTCCACTGAAACAATATACGATCAGGCAATGCAGGCTCAGTGGGAACGTAATACACACACAGTACACACAGTACACACAATGCACATGATGTACTCAGAGAAGGCGTACCCAGTTGCAAATTTATAAAACTATGGAATTTTTATTTTACAAAAGAAAAAAAATCAGCATTGTGGTTAGCATATTTTTCATAACTTTCGAAATAAATATTTTAAAGACTTCCAATCATGTGCATGAACCCTGTTGAACTAAAATATATACTTGATGGAACAAATTAATTCAGGCAGTATCCATCACGAGGGTTTATGTTTTTCATGTCACGTGTGAGGCAGGTGTGTACATGGAAACATGGTCTTGAATTTTGCACAAGTGTGTGATTTAAGATACTTTTGATGACGTCTTTATACTGCTCATTTTCAGCATACTCAGCGTGAAACGCTTCATGGAAAAACACAACCATAACTTTGGGACACAGTTTTGGAGCACAGGTGTCGAACTCCAGTCTAATAGGACAAACATGCTTGGTGTTATTTAGTCTTTTATATGAACTTTTAAAAACATTAGGTTGAAACGGACTGACAAAAATATCTTTCTTAATGTTACTGTATACCATGCTGGTATTTTTCTCCAGCCTCCTTTGGGAAAATTACAGATTGAATTATCTACAGTTTGTTTACTTCATTAATTAAAACTGACTTCATAAATGAAATAAGAACGGCTGTTATTAGTGGACTCAGGCTTTAGGATTGCATTATCATGTGGGAATCTGTGAAAGAACTGCATTCTGTGAGATTTTTAGGACTACATTAAGAATTAAGAGTGTTATGGGATGACCTAACTTCAGACTGAGGTGTGTCATCTGGGGACCTGCATTAGAATTGTAGAGTGTTTTGTGGGGACTTACATTAGGATTGCAGTGCTTAGGACTGAGGTGTGTTTTTTTGGAGGACCTAGACCCCAGACCTGTGCTAGGACTGTAGAGCAATGAGAATCTACATTAGGATTGAGGTGTGTTTTGTGAGAACCTGAATTACAAATTCAAAAATTAAAAACCTTACATAACTGTCCTTCAAACGCTTTGATGGGGCCCAAGCATAATCGCCACATTGAGTTAGACTTGTTTTAGACTGAAATGTGTGTGTGTGTACCTGTAGCTGTGTTAAAGTAGAATTGTTGAGTGTGTGTGGGGGTTCTGGCTTCGGGAAAGCTTTGTGGCAGCTCCAGTTTCTGCCAGCTGTAGTAGATGGCCGTGCTCCCCTCATTCTTCAGTTCCATTTGAGAACATGTGCTCTTACCCACCACAGCCTCAAATGTCAGGCAGACAGAGACCCCAACCTCTCCCTACACACACATACACAAGGAACATTTCAATAAATTGTGACCTTTGGCCATAAACATTTTTTGTATGAAAGTGCACCTGGTGAGAGGTGCTGCTTCCACTCCAGCGTGCCAGTTCACCACTGATCTTCAGAGCAGGAAGCAGATCCACATCTAGCATGACATCATCAAAATGCGCCAGTGGGTCCCTTCAACACGCAGCAGAGACAGGTTCAGAATGACACAGTCAATAACCAGTGTTTGTCACTGAAGCTTCCATAGAATATTGACATGTAATATTGATTCAGGCTAATTATTTATTTCATATTCATATCCTGCTCTAAGTGTCACTCATATACACCAATCAGCCATAACATTAAGACCACGATGAAGGGGGGGGGGTGCTTGGTCCTCAACAATGTTTAAGTAGGTTGTACTTGTCAAAGTAGCATCCACATGAATGCCAGGAGCCAAGGTTTCCCAGCAGAACATTGCCCAGAGCATCACAGTGTGTCTGTCAGCTTGTCTTCTTCCTGGTGCATCCTGGTGCCATCTAAGCAACCAGGTAAGCAACACACACACGCCTGGCAAAAGTAGCGCTCCTCTAGGATCGAATCAGACAGGCTAGCCTACATTCCCCATGTGCAATAGTGAGCCTAGGGCACCCATGACCCTATCGCTGGTTCACCAGTTGTTGGACATCTTTTGGTAGGTACTAACCACTGCACACCAGGAACACCTTACAAGACCTGCTGTTTTGGAGATGCTTTGACCCAGTCATCTAGCCATCCCAATTTACTCCTTCTCAAAGTTGCTCAGATCCTTATACTTGCCCATTTTTCCTGCTTTCAGCACATCAACTTTGAGAACCGACTGTTCACTGCCTAATAGATCACATTTCTTCACCAGTGCCCTTGTAACAAGATAATCAAATAATTAATGTTATGGCTGACCGGTGAATGTGTAATGGATTCTGAAAAAGAAGGGTTAACTTCTTGGATTAGTTTGGATTAGTGGTTTATGAAAATACACTCCTACCTATAAACAAGCTACAGAATTAATAAATCTACAGGTGTAGAAAGAGATCTACTCATTCTCTTTGTGCTCTTCCTCGCTCCTGTCCTCCTCGTTCTGCTCCTGCTTCCTACAACACTCCACTGACTCAGATGTGAAAGGTTGACTAGAACCCACAATCTCCAACCCATCCATCTCCTGAGAATGAGAGAGAGAAAGAGAGACCATATTATCTACACAACAAGAACCTTGACTCTTACGTAAAATAACAAAAAATGATGCAAACTATGCAGTCATTACTGGATTCTGATTAGTCAGAGGGTGGTGATTAGTTTTCTATACCAGTAGCTCTGACAGTGCAGCTGCAACTCACAGGTTTCTATCAATGCACTCATTCTAATACATTATTGTTTCTGTAGTGACAGCTCATTCAAGCGACTGTACAACAGGCGCTCCACAAAAAAACACATAAAAATATGTGTATAATCATTTACATGGTGAAAATCATTGTAAGGAGATGTTTTCTGACATCTTGAGGACAGAGAAGTTTATGTTTGCAGTACATATGTACAATATGTCATTCTTTCATATAACAATTCAAATTTCTTTTTTCGGCCACTAAAATTTGTCCTTTTTTCATTTCTCCATTTTCAAATGAGTGATCTGGGGGTACGTTCTCTTCCTTTAACTCCTCCATCTTGGAGACACAATGATTTTGCTCTATTTCAATATCTTTATTTCAAAATCTCTTTTTCGCTGTCAGTGTCCCTGTATATGTTAATACAGCAGGACAATGTGTAACACATCTGTGCACAGAAACACCATGGATAGAGAGACAGAGACTCAGGGGACAGGAACAAAAGAACAGAAGGCTATGCCACGCTAATTGTACCATTATAGCTTGTGTGTGTGTGTGTGTGTGTGTGTGTGTGTGTGTGTGTGTGATAATTGCTGGAAATTAGCACTACCAATGCAAGAAACTGTGCGTGCTGGGTACATGATGTGTGTGTGGTGTGTGAGAGCCAAACTTACCTGCATTGGAACCTTATTACAGTAAAGGGGGCATGGCCTCTGTGTCTGTAAGTGAAGTAGAGAAGGCGTCGCCTCTGTGTCTGTCAGTGAAGTAGAGGAGGCGTCGCCTCTGTGTCTGTCAGTGCAGTAGAGGAGGCGTGGCCTCTGTGTCAGTGCAGTAGAGGAGGCGTCGCCTCTGTGTCTGTCAGTGCAGTAAAGGAGGCGTGGCCTCTGTGTCTGTCAGTGCAGTAGAGGAGGCGTGGCCTCTGTGTCTGTCAGTGCAGTAGAGGAGGC
>JAQQZX010000010.1:782348-802348 GCA_030068355.1 Notoglanidium maculatum
GGGCCAGAAATATGTTAAATCAGCAGAAATATATTAGACAACTCACAAAAAAATTTTTTTGTAACCCAGTGTTATTAATCTTAACCTTAACTCGAAAAGCAGCAACTCTGCACTGTAATTCCTTAGACTGGTAAAATCTAATACGGTTGTGAAAGGTATATTAAATATGGCAAGACTTGTTGCAAATTTCTTTTATCCTGTTTTACACAAAGGGATGAAACATGACAGGATGTGCTGTTAGAGGAAAATGATCAGCATCTTGCTATAAGAGCACATCCAGAGGTGTTTTATTCTTCTTATAGTACAGCAATTTGCTCATCATTCGTCATTGCTGATCGTAGCTCATCACTTCAACTTCTGATTGTTACAAAAGCACTGCAACTAGAGACTCCTTCCATAAATGTCAAATAAGGATCACCTTACAGAAAATATAAATAAAACCAGTCATTCACAGCTGCTCTGATGTCAGGGCTGATGTTCTAAAAAAATGCATCAACCAGTCAAATAGCGAATATTTAAGCACATTTCAGTTCTAACATCAAAAATATTTTCTTTAAATCTTTTATTTACTTGGTTGCCCAATTTTGTTAACAAAGTCGGTATTATGACTCATCAGCGACTCATTGGAAATTGTACCAAGTATATTTTCTGGGTCATCTCTTTTACAGGCCACAACTGCTGTTCTCCAGTGAATGATCTTTTCTTCTTATTATTATTATTATTCTTTGACTCTGTCTATTTTCTAGTTTCTTCTCTAGTGACTATGTCAAACTGATTTAGCGCTAAATTTGACTCAGTTATAAGATCATTTTCTTCTACGTTGCAAATCCTTTCAGATTTTAGGTTGTTTGTTTATCACTTCCACTTCTCTGAAAGCTTGGGTGAAATCCAATACGTGTTGATTTTGTACGTTTCAGGGAAAATCCAGAAAGGACGTTTTACTGGTTCTTTCAAGCCTCATGCCCCATCGCCAGAGACAAAGGTGAGCAAATGTGGGGTTTTTTTTGTTGTTTTTTTTTGCAGACTGATGCTGGGTGCTCAGAAAACGGCTCTCCTTCCTGTCACATGACTGTACCAGAAAGCCACAAGACTCTGGCTGTTGTCATAGAAACAACATGTCAAGGTAGTGTGCTAAGATTAGCTGAAACCTGTGGTCACTTTGAATATCATCGAAGTGCAAGAGGAAATAACCTAATGAGGCAAGTTCAAGATAGAGAGATGATATTCAGCCACAGTAAATGATTGAAACTACTTCTATAATTATTTTATTGAGAAGTGTAAGTTCTGGCTAAGGGTTTCTAGTAAATGCTGTAAATGTAAATGATAATATAGCTCTGCTTTAGATCCAGGCTGACAGTTTTATAGCGTGTGCTTGAGCAGTTTTATTTGTACAGGAAGAAGATGTTTGTGGGACTCGGTGACTTCAGTTAACCACATCCTCTACTCACTACAGAAATGAGCCGAATTTATGGGCTAGAATGAGAACACTGCAATTGTGTGTGTGTGCGTGTGCAAACTTTTATTATTAGTATTAAGCAGAAGCTGACCAATGAGGAAGGTATGAAGGTTGGAGGACGATAAACCACACATTATACATGGACAAAAAACATTGCTTCTAACTAATCGCCTACAAGCTGACCAACAAAGGGGCAGAACGTGCTAAAGGGCAGAAAGTGTTTAAAATAACGACACCACTTAGTAACTTTTTCAAACTTTCTGTTAATGCACAGTAAAGGAGTGCTAATACTTTGTGCAGTGCAACACAACTTCATTAGGTTGCTTGAATAGCACGAGCGCAATATCAATAAATAGTAGAATATGCTGGATCAAATGGTATTTTATGAAACGCTGAGTAATGAGTGCAGAAGCCTTATTGTTAACGTGCAGTGTTAATTACAGCTAGGACTACGTAGAAATATATTGTCAACATACTAGAAGCCTAGTTTATTTATTTCGATGCTTATCAGTTTTTACATGCCACCTTATATCAATGAATTTTTGTTTTTATTTTAATTTTTAAAAATTTTTCTTCTTGCTATTGTGTTACATCGTGTTACATTTGAGTAACGCGATTTCCTTTTTTTTCTTTTTTTTTCGGCCTGCATTTTCTATCCCTGATTTTTTTTCATGTGTGTTTAAAGTTAAGTACTTGTGTTTGAAGACAGTGGTCTGGATGCTACTGAAAAATGTCTTGGATGTCTATTAAAATGATTTTAATAAACTCAGTGGAGCTCAGAAAAGCAGCTTAAGTAAATGCACAATACATGGAACTTTGGACTCAAGTTGCTGAGTCTGAATACAGCCCAGGACTTCAGTTTTCAGTCATAGCCTACACAAGCTAGCGCTAACCCTAATTTCAATACCCAGTATTCGCTGTAGGTATGAATATTTCAGTAGTAGCAGCAGTTATCTTCCCCACCAATACAGTAACACCACCATGTGTCTCAATGTACAGATCCTGGGCTGCTCTTTCATTTCCCAGAGGACTTCAATGATGAGGTTAGTGATAGAAAACAATGTTGCTGTTTACAGTGTTGAAGAATAAAGAACAACAAAAAATATAACATTAAATGTATTTAAATTTGTAGGAGTGTTTACAATCCCTTCCTCGATTCTGCTTCCCATATGATATAGAGAGGTACTGTTAATTCATTTGATTTATTTCATTAATCATGGCGGAATGCTCTACTGATGAATATTAATCAGAATGATTGATTGGCTGATTCGTAGGGTGAGGGATGGCATAGCTGTGCAGCACTTTACATTTGCGTTGACTGACCTGGAGGGATGTCAGCGATTTGGCTTCTGCAGACTCACCTCCAGCTCCCAGACCTGCCTCTGCATCCTCAGGTCTTAATCCTGCACGTCTCCATAACGGAAATACCCTCCACATAAACTACAGCTGTCTTTAATGATCCTACATCTACCCATACGCTGCGTAGCAGCATTTACCGAGTCCTAGAGGCAGTGTTGTCAGGGCTGCGGGGGGTTTTATGACAAACCGGGCTAATTTTGGAACAAGGTTGCTGGTAGAAAAGAACGTCTGTGGGTGGTGGGTTTCTGAGGCTAGGTTTAAAATAAGTTGTTTGGGTTGTTTGTTTTGCAGTCACCAAGATCTCACTTTAAAGCAAATAACCATAATGAAATTTAATCAATATCAAACACTGGATATGGCAAGCAAAGGGGAACTTAAAGTTCAGACAGTGTCTGCAATGTACAGAATAATTTCTGTTGTAAAGTGGATTTGCAGAGGTGGATTATAGAGGGGATAATGGCCATACCAGGCAATAAAAAAAGGTCAATTGCAGATAATTCAATCAGAAATGTGGTGACTTTAATTTCCACACGAAGACTTAATATAAAATATCTCTCCCTTTTCCAGTATCTAAACGTTCTGGGCAGTTTCAGGACTTTTTGTGAGATTTTTGAGGAGTAGTTGGGTTAGAAATTCTGCAGAGACCTGGCAACCATGCCTAGAGGACGATCCAGATCATTTGTCACAGTATGGGACTAATCTTGCAATTCTGTATCTGCCACACAGCTATCTGCCTTGGTTCGAAGTCTTTTACAAACTGTTAAACAACCTGGCAGACTATGTGACAAAAGGCCAGGTAAACACTGCATTTCCTCATCGTATTGTTACCACTTTATAATAAAGAGTGTTTTATAACAGATTGTAATTTTAAATTCGGACAGACGAGTGAGATGAGAGAGTTACTGGCAAGTCTTTACAAACACCCCGTGCCTCTGGCCAACAGCTTTAACACTCCGCATCTGGTAAGTTCTCATCCAAAATGAGGTCTAATCCATACACTACAACCACAGTATCAATAAAAAGAATAAAAATACAATAAGCTGCCTACCTTTACAGAAAAGTCACCATTATGACATGATTGAAACATTTTCACGTGGGTTTTTCACCACGATATGTTTATTTTCTCACATGATATTTGTAGACCTGATTATTCTCTCGTGTTTTTTTTTTTTTCCCCGAGTGATTCATTCATTTTCAGATACGTTCACATATTAATTTATGCAATTTCAGTGCGTAACGTTGAAATGCACTCACATTTTACTCACAATCGCAATTGAAATGTTTGCATGCTAACTTTCTGACTTAAGATTCATAATGTTAAACTATCATGTCATTATTTTACTCGGATTTGAGAAATTCCCATTTTACATTTTGTCACATTTTCGTAACCGAGGAATTCCTTGTTTTTTCTAGATACCCTACTTCGCCGCTCCTGATCCAGAGGCTTTACCATCTATTCCAGAGAATGTGAGTCTGTACTGCATGTGTGTCTGTTATGCTCTGATGTGTTGTTGTTTGCACTGTCTGTATTACTCGCCCATCTGACTGTGTGTGTTTGTTCAGAGGAACCTGACAGAGCTGATCGTGGCTGTAGATGTTGGGAACCTGCTGCAGCTGTATGCTAGCATGCTTTTTGAGAGGCGTATCCTCATTTGTTCCAGTAAACTCAGCACGGTGAGAATGACCGGGTGCATTAAAGAGAACGCTCGATGTCTGCTTTTGTGCGCATGGTTTTTGATTGAGCTGTAAAGCGCAGGGAGTTGAACTGAAACTGTAGTTGATTCACACCCTCCTGCGTTTTTCTCAGGTCCTGCAATTACACATCAAAATTTGAGCTTAGTACAGGGAAGTGGGAAAGCGAGTAGAGTGGCTAGGCCGCTGGAATAGAACAGAGCCTGGCAAAGGTCAATGAGAGGTCAATTTGTGGTACTTAATTAATTTATGATACGCAATTTATATTAAATATAGTACATTTAATTTTTATTGTTTTTTTTCCTTGCTTTAGTCAGATTTTTATAAATCTTATACCTTTATAACTGACTTACTTCATGGTTGCCTTACTATTATATTTACAAATTTATCTATCCTTTTTTAAATTGTATCTATTTTCTGCTTTTTCCCTTATGCTGGCTTTACGTGCACAGTCAGACAGAAAAACTCAAGCCTGAATGCCAATCAGAGGACAAAAAAATGAGTGCGCATCCCACAAAATCAACCACTTCTTAATATTTATTGCCGAACACCAACAGCACCAAACAATGTGCTGACTAGCACTGATTCAGTCAGAGTTGAGGATATAAAGGCTTTGCTAGGATTTTCAGGTGCGACGGCTCTATTACACCACACTCCATTTCTGTATTCTTTTTTTGCGGCTATGGTCCCTATTCAGACTGGATTAGTTTTACATGAGGAGGTGAGTAATGTAATTATTACTGAAGTATCTCTGCGATTGTAGCTCGATCAGAGTCAGTATGTTTTTTACGGACTGCATGTATGTGCTTCTGGAAGTTTGTGTTGTATTTCACCTTCTTTAAAATGAGCAGTAGAAAAAAAAACCCAGGTAATCTACATCTTTCCTTTGGTAAAATGACTGTTATTTTTTCCAATACGAAGACTTTCACTGTTTTCTGTTGTCTCTTAAACAAAACCAAGTTTAAAACTGAACAATAAAATGCGGATGATATTTAAAGGGACAAAGAAGCAGGCTTAATGCAACTTCCTAGTACATGTATAATCTGCATGTGATGGTCATGTGACCTACTAATGGCTTGCTTGGCCAAGCCCCCAACAATAAGCACTTATAATAAAGGTCATAACAATCAGTTTGTTGAGGTGTGTATAGTACGCATGGAACACTTAATCTGAAGACACCCCAAACTCTGTGATTTATACAGAGATCGCTTATCACGTGCAAATCGATCGGAATTACTACCGAAGTTCTCTGGCAACATTACTTGTTCTCTAAAGTGAAAAGCTAATCCCATTTTAATGATACTTATGTATCTCTGTCCTACAGCTGGCAGCGTGTGTACATGCGTGTAGCGGTATGCTCTTCCCCATGTACTGGCAGCACATCTTCATTCCAGTCCTACCGCCACACCTGCTGGACTACTGCTGGTGAGAACGAACACACACACACACACACACACACACACAAAATTACAGCTGCATTGTGACGTAATGTTCATTGTAATGGCTGTGTGTTGCAGCGCTCCAATGCCGTACCTTATTGGAGTTCATTCCAGCTTGATAGAGGTACTGAAAATGATTGATACCTTTGAACACACACACACACACACACACACACACACACACACACACACACACACTCAGAGTAATACATGCTGTGTGTACTGTGTTGTCAGAGGGTGAGGAGTCGTGCTCTGGAGGATGTGGTCATTCTGAACGTGGACACAAACACTATGGAGTCTCCTCACGATGACCTGAAGAAGCTCCCAACAGACGTGGTAATTCACTCATCCACCCATCAATACACCATATCTCCATGCATCCATTCATCAAATTAGTATTTAATAACATTACTCACTCAGTCACTCTATCCATCCATCACTCCGAACAATACACCATATCTCCATACATGCATTACTCCAATTAGTATATTATAAACATATTCTTTCCTCCAGTCAATACACCATACATCCACACTGTACACTGTATCTCACAACTACATCACTCTTATCAATACACCAGACCTCCATAGTCCATCACCCTATCCCTCCATCATGCCTAGTAATATCTAACAATAATAATATCACTCCAATTAAAGCTCTGTTACACCATCACTCAATACTCCACAGTTCCATCACTCCATCTTTAATATAAATACAACATAAATCCAATCAGTACTCTGTAATGATGTAGAGTGACTCCAGTTACTGCTCCATCAGTAATGTTACTCCCACTATTCATAATACTCATTATCCTATATTCAGATGTGATTAGGACTGTGGTTTCCTCACTATTATGTTAAGGAATTTTCTTTGATGTGTGTGTGTGTGTGTGTGCGTGTGCGTGTGCGTGTGTGTGCAGGTGACAGGTCTAAAGGTGAGGCTGAAGCGCCAGGCTGCAGTTACAGGCTCCGGGGTGTCTAAAGCGTTTCTCAGAGCTCAGGCTCTGCTGTTTGGAGCATATAAAGATGCCTTACAGTACCCTAGTGTGAGTTATAACACGGTCACACACACACACATACACACACACACAAACATACACACATACTTGTAGTTCTAAATGCCTAACATCAACCCTTACCCTAAACCTAATTCTAACCTGAACACTAAAAACACTAACACACTAAAAAAAGTCAAAACAGCCCTTTGAAGAAGTGAGGACCAGCGAAAATGTCCTCACTTTCCAATAATGTCCTCACTCTGTTGCTTAAATATGGGGTTCGCTCCTCAGTATGTCTCAAGTGCAAGTACACACACACACACACACACACACACGCAAATACACACACACGCAAATACATACACACGCAAATACACACATTTACGCACAATTAATTTCTCTCTTTTCCTGCAGGGAGAACCTGTATCATTCAACGAGGAGCTGTTTCTCACCCATAAATCTCCCAGCATGAGGTACTTCCTTGAGAGTGCCATTCACCTGCAGTTTTTCAAACAGGTGTGTACACACACACACACACATACACACACATATATACAATTAGCATCAGAGTTATAATGGCTTTTAATCAATTAATTCATCAAAATTGAATGAAATGTGATACTGATTTTAATTGATACTAATCCTGGAAGAAAAATGCCCCCTAGTGCCCCCTAGTGTTCATATACTTAGTGTGCAATGCTTGTAGATGATCGATAATATGGTAACAGTAGAATTGTGGCACCAGTAATAAAGAGAATAAAAGTTGACATATTTTATGATTGCACCGTCAAATCACCTTTAAAATTGAAATATGAGTTGCTACTTTTTTATTTTAAGGAAATCACTCATTAATCAGTAAATTGATTGAAAATGCAGTTATTTTTTAATTGTACATGATGTCACCTGAGCATAACTCCCCATTTTGTCACTGAATTATATAAACACATGCTTCCAGTTTATTGATGAACGACTAGAGATGCTCAACCAAGCAAAAGAGCCGAACGACCTGTTTGAGGAGGAAATACTGCAGTGTGGCGCCTCATCAGGTTGGTGTTTGCACTCATCCATGTGCCTGAAAGTCCAGAAATCTTTACAATATATCAACTATAAATGTGATTTCCTCACCAGCTTATTTTTTTTTTGTCTCTCTTGATAAAATAAAAATGCAGTTCATGTGACCAAGAAACCGCAACGTGTAAACGTTTTTTTTTAAGGAAAATGTCATAATAATATAAACCTGGGATTTGGGATATATTCAAATAACTTGTAGTGGAAAAGTAAAAGATTACATTTTAGTTTATGATATTTATCTGACTTTCATTAAATGTTTTTCAAGTTGCTTTCTTTTCATGTTTTGATTCAGTAATATTATTTCTCCATGCATCAGGTGGCTCAAAATCCTACCAGCAGTGGATGGAGAGCCTGAAGGTCAGTTTTATTCTCCACACAGAACAGAACCTCAACCATGTGCTTTATGTAGCACTGTTTCAATAATGTCATAACATCAGCCTCGTGTTATCATGTTCTCATTATTCAATGTTTTGCAGAAAGGAGGAGGGTCTCTCATTCTGACGGTCAAGTCCAAGGCTCAGATGTACAAACATGTGAGTGATATTTCAGTGCAATCATGTAAACATCAACCGAATTAAAATATTAGTTAGTTCCATAATTTATAGTATGAATTATTCCAAATGACATGCGTTACATTAAAACATTAAACAATAATTTGAAATTAATTTCCTTCACAGGTATGACCTGTGTCCAACATTCTGTGTGTTTCAGTAACTTAGTTAGCTAGTAACTATTTTTTATTATTTTTTTAATGTAAATTACAGTTTCTATTCTTTTCACACCACAAGAGGCCACTGTGACTGCTTGATTGCATAAAGATTTCTGCCAAATAATAGTAAACTGTGCTTTTTGCATATTTATTTTTAAAAATCATGACAAAGAGCCCTGCCTCTGTCTAAGGCCTGGCATTAACATGCGTCCATTGTCCATATGTTCACATAACAATTGAGCAAATGTGAACACATCTTAATGTGTCCTGGGCAGCAACAAGGACCAACTAATCGACCGTGTCTTTGCCCTCGCTGGAAAATATTTAACCACTGCGAGACCGATGGTGCAGAACTGCAGAGCTCTCTGCCCCAGGATAAAGACGGTGCTATAACAGCAGAGACGAAAGCTTTTCTTAGCTTCATTTGTCTCTTATTTATTAAGGTTCATTACCAGATTTAAACTTTTGAAAAAGCCTGTAAAGCTACATGAGATCTGATTCTCGGGACATTTCGGCCTGAAAATAAATGCAGTAAAAGTTTGATATAATAAACGTGTGTGAGGAAACTATGTATGAAATCTGATCACAAGTGTCACTGAGGACGCATTCATAATGCCAAGTGTGAACAGCTATGCAACTCAAGTGTCCACTTGTGATCCGATTGCTCAGGATGCATGTGCATTTGGGAACAGTGAACAAAGCAGTGAACTGTTCCTGTCAATCTTACTGAAAGGAGGCGTGGCCTATGTGTGTCTCAGTCCCAGTGAAGCAGGTGTGATATCGGTGTATTGCATTATATGACATTAACACAAATTCGTGGCAGTTCTTATAGATTTTTTTTGCCTGTAATCTTTCCAATCAAGCTGTATACGTTTCCAGTAAATCCTGATGTTTGATGAGATTTGTCACTCAACGCCATCTACTTCTGTTTTAGGTCACATGCCATAGCAAGCTGAAGAATCTTATTTCATCAAAGGTGAGACACAATGCTTATGTATGACAGAAAAGAAAGACAGCCAGTAATGAACATTAATCTTTGCTCGTATTTCTCCCAGGAGCAGAAACAGGCTCGCATGCTCCAGCGAGGAGGGTCTATGTGCAGCACACACTCCAACCGCTTCAACAAATCAGACTGCCTTCAGAACAGATTACCCATCACGCAGCATTTTGGAAAGGTGAATCCCCCACTTTAACTGAACCCTGTACTCGATCTGTTATTTAGCTCGTCACAATAATGCAGAAATTGTTGATTTTTGTCTCATTAAAATACCAACAATTTGCACCAATCTTTATGAAATTTTAATCTATACTAGTATCTCATGACATCAATGATTATACATGTAAATATACAGCACAGACCCCAGTACAGATTTATTTTCAAAATATAATCCATCTAATCAAACATTAAGCAGATTATCCGTTTATTATCTTCTTCAGATGATTATCTGGCTATTATTCTAGCTATTTATTAAAGTTGTAGAGTTTTTTTTTGTTTTTTTTCCCCAGAACATTCCACCAACAAAACACATTTCTTTTAATGATTATTAAAAAGCATGTTTGTTTCAGAGTTATCAACGTTGGGATTAATACATTTAAATTCAAAGTCAAGTAGGATAACAACTTTGGTAATAGTAGGCTGCTATATAGCTAAAATGAATTTATTGTTATTTCCACCACTGTAAAAAAAAAAAAAATCAAACCCTGGTTTGAGAGTCATGGCTTTAAATGATTAAACTTTATATTCAGGTTCCTGAGATAGTACATTATAACATCATATAAAATAAACTTCATTTCCAGGGCCGCTTTACTCTGCGTTGTACTTCTATCTATGTTTTCAGGAAGTAGACTTGTTTAAGGTCAGTTATACGCTATGTTTAAGATGTATTACAAGTCTGTGAAGTGTGTTAAAACTGAAGTCTGTGATCATTCATTTATCTTTGCTGTAGGAGCTCTGATATAAAAAAATTATCATATTTTATCTAATATTAAAATTAATGTTAGTTTTGGGGGAAATTTTTGGTGCCTTGGTTTAAATATATATGATAGGATCTTGAGTTTGGAATACAATATTGATTAAAAAAGCCATGTTGCCATTGATTTTTTCAGTCCCGACCTCGCAGGCCCACACGCAAAGCAACTGCTCAGCAGGGGGAGGAAACGCCACAAGACAGCAGCATCAGCTGGGGAGAGGAGAGGTGTGTGTGTGTGTGTGTGTGTGTGGTTGGGGTCTGGGCATGTTTATATTACATTGTGGGGACCAAATGTGATTAAAGACCTGTTATTTTTAACTCAACTTTACAAAAATCTGTGAATACAAACAACCAACTAAAATTGCCAAAAGCGTTGTACTTTGTTTGCTTATGCATGGTTAAGGTTAGGGCTGGATGTGCGTTAGAGTTGTGCCCAGAGAAATTAATGGGTGGTCCCCACAAAGTCATAAAAACACACGTGTGTGTGCAAGATTGTTCATATACTATATATAGAGCAAAAAAAATGTATACACACTTCAGGAAAAGAAAAATGTGTACAAATATTTTAATGCTAAATTTAATCAGACATCACGAGATTAATACAAGTTACCTTTGGCCTCTAGAATTACAAGAGGTGCTCAAAGTGGTGGCCGTCAGCTTCCAGACGTTTCTGTGTAGAAGTGTTCCTGAAGTGTGTGTACATTTTTTTGGCTGACTTCGTATACATAATGTCCAATTAATTTTCAGTCTCCCAGAACTTTCACATAAGCTTACAATAGCTAGAGAAACAATTAGTGACATTCAATTAAAGTTTATAAAAAGAGTAATGTGTTTATAATAGACTTAAAATGAATTTCTTTTAAAAAAAGACAAGTTGTGGACCTCCCTGTTCCATCCTTTCATATGAAGTTATATGATCATTAATAACAGCAGCTCTGACAGTAGTGCAGCTGCAAATCACAGTTTTATATTAATGCACTTGTTCTAATATATTAGCAGCTCCTTCACAAGGACCTGTACAATAGATGCTTCACATAAAAGGATTAAAAATATGTATAATTAATAATGTCATGAAGATTTCTATTAGACGTTTATGTAGCAAAGAAGGTCAGGAGGAGTCTCCATTGTCCATGCTTTGTATTTAAGTTTTCTGACATCATCAGGAGAGAAGAGTTTATGCTTAGTAAGAAGTTTCTTGCTAACATGACAAGATGCATTTTTTTTCTTATTACATTTTCAAGACAAAAAAAAAGAGAGCCTGGTGAGGTAACAGCTGTTTATAGCTGCAATAACTCAAGCCAGAACAGGAACTCACTTGTTTCACAAGCGTTCAACAATATATATATATATATATATCAGCACATCACACCACCCTGCCACACCACCACAAACAGTGGTTAACTTTAGTAATTTTTATTTTTAATAATATTTAAAGTATTTGTGTGCAGTCATGTAGAGTTGGCTTCTGATGACCTCACAGAGGAGGAAGAGCTCTCCATGATGGCCGATCTTGAGGAGATGGATCTGCTAGGCGAGATCTTTGACACATTAAACACTCAGACCTCCACAGAGCCAGGCCTGTTGTACAGCACACGCAGTCTTGACGTCTTCACCTCCGACTGCACCGACTTCATCAGCAGAGTGAGAACACACACACACACACAATTGCAATAATTTAACTCCTCCAGTAAAAAAAAAATTGCGTCTATTTTTATCAATTGACCCCCTGATGTGTTCCAGAGGAGCTTGACCACACCCAGTCAGGAGAGCTTGAGTATTTCCACTGGGAACAATGGCAGTCTGATGAGCTGGGAGGAAGGACTTGAAGAGGGGACCAATTTAGAAGAGGAGGAGTCTGAGCTGCCAAGTGATGAACCGGAAAAGGACATGAGCGATGGTGTGAGAGAGGGTCCCAGTACCTCAGGGGAGGAGCAGCAACGTGTGGATCTTGGAAGGTTAGTGGAAGATCTTGTGGATCTAAGGCAGGAACTTGAAGAGGAGCTGAATGGAGACTGTGAAAAAACTAGCAGATCATCCAGAGAAGATCAGGAGGAAAGTGGCATATCATCAGAAGTAGTTCAGTGTAAAACTAGCAGCTCACCAGGAGAAAATCAGGAAAGAAGTTGGCAATCCAAATCAGATGATGATAATAGGGAAAGAAGTGCAGTTCAGGAGAATCAAGGAAAAGAGTCAATAAGCAAAAAAGACCATGCAGGACACCAGGATCTAACTCAGGAGAACAGCAACTTAGAGAGTCTACCTAGAAACTCTGCCCAGGAGAAGGAGCACCTCGCTGAGGAACAACTGAATGCAGACGCTTCGGTTAATACTGACAAAGAAGATGAGGAACGAGAAGAGTGCAGAGATCAATCAACTCCTAAAGTGCTCTCCAAAGTGGCCCTGTTCCAGGTTAAGGCCTACCAGACCAAAGGCTCACCTGAGACCGTAAGGCCCAGTTACGGCCATAAAGCCTTAGATACATCCCCAAAGATCACTCCAAGAGGTCCTGGAACCCTGTGGATGGCTGCGAGTACAAAAGCAGATAACTCGACCATAACACCACCAACCGCATCCAATTTATCAGACACAGCCACAGAGGATGAAGAACTGCCACCACCTAAAGTGTCTGAACTTAAAAAGAGATTTGAGCAGTGATCGACCGAAGGGATAACGTCACGGTCATGCCAACGCCTGATGCCAAAGACGCCCACCTTTACTTGGAGTGACCGCAGGGGTGTATAATGAAGAAAAACTAAATCAGATGTCTAGTTTACTCAAGCACATCATGCTATTAATGTGTAACCTATTAAATTGTGTTTGATGCAGTACTGGCTCCACCACCGCACAATGATCCTGCTCTTAAAACTACTTTGCAATACTGAACATTCAAAGCACATTTATTTTCCGTTTTTAAAACATTTTCTTTCAAAATAAATTTTGTAGACTTTGAAGGTGTTATTTTTCCCACCACTCTCTGATAATGTAGCTTGCCTGAGGAAAAAAAGTTCCTGAAAGAAATCAAGGAGTGCATCGGTTCTGGAAATCTGGAAAGAAGAGTTTAAAGAAGGGAAAATTTTTACTCAAGTAAGAGAGCAATTACTCAAAAAAAAAACAAACAAAAAAAAAAAAGGTACTCTAATAAAAATATGTGAAACACCACATACTTTACCTAGTGATTGTACAAAACTAAAAACTCAAAAAACTTACTTAATAAATTATGAAAGTAAAGTAGAAGGAAAATTCACAAAAGAAAAAGGCACCTGCCCCGTTTTCAAATCATTCACTAATTTTACATACTCATCATAAAGTGTTGTCTCTTTCAACAAAAAAACAAGAACTAAGGCTAATTAATTTAGCTGTTACACACCAGTTAGGGCTCCCCGGCATGTGAGGTGGGCAGTTCATTTTAGTCAACAAGTTCTTTCGAACAGTTTGAGAAAATTAACTCGGTTTTTTTTTCGGGTTTGAGCTTTGATTCTTTTGCACCAAACCCGGCACTTTTCTTCTTTTCATACATTATAAAATAGTAAAATAAATCAATGCATCAATAAATGTGCACTGCATAAAAAGGTCAATTTAGCATCACATGCATGTCCTCAAAGCTCTTTTTATTTCTTTCAAAAAGTGCTATTGTTTAATTGTTGAAAAAAAAAAGTAATATACTTTTTAATCAGTTAACAAACCAAAATGTTATCTTTAATAGCGTTGCAAAATTTTCTTTCAGCCTTTTATTTTCTTGTTTCCAAACTGTCAAAGAAAGTATCTGCTAGCTAGGCCTGATGGGATACCAGAATGGGGTATCTACTGAATCGACCGAATCTTCAGGTAGAATTGTCTGCTCTGTTGCATGAACCATCAGACATGAGCAGAACCATTAGTTGGGGGAGATTCATCTACTGTATGAACCGTCAAACTTCAGCTTTCAATCTAGGGGTTTTTAACTTGAGCTTCCAGCCCTCTGAGCGGCAGAAGGCTGATGGTCGAGACGCTACAGTGGTTTAACTAAATTCAGATCCTTTTGTTTGTCACATAAAGATTAAACTAATTACTTCACTTGGGAAAAAGCAAACATTTGTCAACTTAGTAAGATAATTGGTCTATTTACTTAAGAGGTGGACATAAATGCAGCAACCTATTTTTTTGGACGCATTAGTCCACTCTTGCTTGCCCTTTATTGATTGATTTTTAGCCCATTGCTGTGAGCACTGAATAATGATACCAAAGGTTTCTGACTGACTGCATGCAGTTGGCTGGAGGCAGCTGAATTAGAAAAAAGAATGACTCAGTTGTGCTGGTGAAATGGCACAAACTAGTTTGTTCAAAAAGAACGACTTGCTCGTGAACTGCACACCAATACCCCTCACACAACAACCGACCAGGTAGGGTGAAGGCCATCACAGGCTTCCTCTGAGACACATGAAGCCAGCCACCCAGATCTTTTCAAACTGCTGCTCAGGCTGCACCCGCAAGCTACATGAATGAATGAAGATTCTCGGAAGAATCCTATGGTGTGTTTTGCGTTGCATTCTTCAGTTCACTTCACAACATTAGTTACTACATATAATTAGTCCATATGTTCTCTTTGATGTGCAAAAAAAAAAAAAAAAGGACAGAAAACATTTTAACTGTGGTTTCATCTCATACACAACTTCTACTTAACTGTACATAGAGACATTACTGAGAAAAATAAAGCTTAGAAGGAATAGCAGAGATCACTGGAGTCTCAGGTGAGTGTTAGCTTGCTTTGCTAATCTGAGTCCGAAGGTAATATGAAGCCTAGCATGTAAAATGTAAATAAGACAACCAATTATCACAGGGATTGGTACATTTTTTTTTTTAAAACATTTGTATTACCTGTAGGCTCTATATTTTGGCTATTACCATTTCTCATCAGAAAACAAAAATGCTAGATTTGTTAGGAATTTGGATCAAATCCTCAACACTAGTCACCTTTTTTTAAATAAATGAAATGTACTTGTATGTTGCAGTTGTAGTAATCAATTTCAAAAAATACTGAGCAGAAAAAGCAACTATATTTGAGTAATGTTGAATTATAGTACTGCTACTTAAAAACATTTATGTGCAATAAAACAATTAATTTGCTATATATTATATATTTGCCCTCCTCTGGCCTTTGGATATTTGAAAGGATCTGTAACAGTGATGATTATACTGGTGGGCTTTGTCCTCTAGGACACACTGAATGAGTAACACAGTAAACAATGAAACAACCATTAACCAAAAACTGAATCAATCAATGCTTGCACTGCACACTTCAGCATGTTATATCTCCATAAAACACTGCAAAATGCAGTACATCGCAGAAGAACGACTGACCACTATTAGTCATTTTGATTGATAAAAAAAAAAAAAGGGAATGACAAATGCAAATTATATTTCAATATTCAATGCATTTTTATATTTATTGCTCATAGTAAATTACAAATGACTTGGTGCTCATGATTTGATTTTTCTCCTTAATACATTAAATACATTACAAATACAAATTATGCTCATGTGTAAAAATAAAACCGCAAAAGCAAGAGTAGACAAAATGTCTTTTTCTCAGGAATTAATTGAGGTTTAATATACAGCACAGGATGTCCAAGAGTGAAGATCTTAACTTCAGTGGCCACCCACATACATTTTTTCATTGTGGTTCTTGTTTTCTTTTTTTTTGGAAAAAGTTGTTTTCCCCCTGCATTTCCAAAAGAATTCTCATCCACAAGAACAGCATTTTCACAAAGCCCTCCAATCCAATTTGAAAACACACACATGACCACACTAAACCCATTGGGTACAAAGCATGTCAACATGTTGCATGTAATCTGCTTCAAGAATAATTCTAGGAGCTGCGTATTAAGCGGTAGAGAAGGACAAATGTGCAAAAACACCAACAATAGCAATTCTTTTCAAAAATATAGGTTATTTCCTGTCTATACGAACACAGAGATTTTTTTTTTCTTTAAATTTCTACCTTGGAGAAGATGTTCAAAAAGCATTGTTTTCAGTGGCACAAAATGCTGTTTTAATACAGACATTTAAAAATATATATATGGACAAAGCCTCAAAGGTACCAACATTTCGAACATGAAAATCGAAGGTGGAGAGAAAACAACTCATTTTACCCCATGTGCAAGTGCACGGTTTTATTTGCTGCATAAACTGCAGAAAAGCACAGTTTTCATGCATCTCCAATATTACTGTATGAACATGATTTTTGTAAGTTAAAAATAATAAATTCTGCAGCCAAGCTGTAAATGTTAGCCCCTCTAGACATAAGAAACACACACAACCACTACGCAAACAACCATGACCAGAGAGAGAGAGAGAGAGAGAGAGAGAGAGAGAGAGAGAGAGAGAGAGAGAGAGAGAGAGAAATTATTAGTGATTGATGTTATATATTATGCTCGGATTAACAAGTGAGGTTCCTGAATGGAACAGATCCCTATTATTAGGTGCCATTATTGAATCATAAATGTAAATTTGATCCAGATAAAATTTCAGTCACACTATGTATGTTGAATGCGTGGTCTCAGATCAGGCGCTCCTCTTTGGGCAGAGGGAACGGGAGGCCTGGTTTTTCTGACCCCTGGCTCTCGGCTTGTTTCTGCTCCTCTGCGCTCGGCCGGTAGGTTCCCTCAGTCTTGCGTTTCCTGCGTAGCACACACGCCATCAGCACCATGACCAGAGCAATGACTGTGAAAAACGCCAGGACTGCATGCACATCAGTCAACGTCACTACCACCATGGTCCCCTACCACACACACAAACACACAAACACACTGCTTTGGTGAAGCCCAACTAAATGGCATCATATAATTTCAAGTGAACTTTCGAATGAGCATGTATGCTAAAGGGAGGGCTCTCCAGAATGTCAAGTTTCTGTCCCATGTAAGCACCATGACTACTGTATGTAATAAATGAAGTTAATAATTTTATAATTGACAGGTTACCTGGTTTTACATTGTAGGAAGGTTGTGATTAATCAAGCCCTACCTCTGTTACTCCACCCTGGTAATTAAAAGGAATTAAAAAGGTGGAGGCTGGACTCAGCCCTTGTTCCTGTGGTGGAAACACACCTAAAGTTTATGAACTGCTGAAAAAAGTTCCTTGGGTCTCAAAAAGGTTCCCTTTTTTTAAGGTTTTTGTTTGTTTTAACTTTGGCAGAGGGGAAAAAGACCAGCCTTAAGACTGAACAAGCCTCTGAGGAGCCCCAGTGGAGAGAAATGGGCAGATCATGCTGTTCAGGAGAAAACTACATCACCCATTGGGGACACGTGTGTGTGTGTGTGTGTGTGTGTGTGTGTGTCTGTGTGTGTGTGTGTGTGTGTGTGTGTGTGTGTGTGTGTGTGTGTGTGTGTCTTACAACAGGGTTTGTGTCCTCATGGAGTCATTCCTCTGTCATTTTCATTACAGATGATTTCCTCCTGCAGATTGGGAAACATGCCACCGTTTTATTTTCACGTTCACACAGAACCTTGAAAGAGTCCACTGTTAGAGAATTACTCATCACTGATGTGGTTAATGATTAGTTTTAATGACAAACAATGTTTTACAGGCACAAGTGAATACACTCTTATTGGAACAACTGCCTGCTAAAACAGCAAACTATTTGGTTTTATGGTCTTAATATTTATTCAACCAATTCAGAATATCATTGGAGAGATTAAAACTATTCCCTGATGGAGACTGAATGATTGAGATCATGTGGCAACTCTTATTACTAATCAAATACGGAGTAGAAATGATTGCTGTTATACAGTACATTCTGTTTACAGTGCAGTCAGTAATGTTTGCATTTCTTCTGAATGAAAAACTCTTTCAATGTGTTTTGCCACAAACTTTACATAAAAACTCTGTCAGCCAGGAAGCTGGGCTCCTTTTACCACTCGCTTTATTCTTCTGGCAATAATTAGGGATCAAATTGATGCATCCCTTGAGTGTGTTAACTTGTAATTGCTTTATAAGTTTTTTTTGTTTGTTTGTTTTTTTACCAAATTAAAAAAGCCTTTATTTGTCTCACATACAATACAGGACCGTGATTTGTTTTGTTCTGTTCTTTTTCGCATATCCTAGCTTGTTAGGAAGTTGGGGTCAGAGGTCAGAGTGATACAGTACCCCTGGAGCAGGGAGGATTACAGGCCTTGCTCGAGGTCCGAACAATGGAAGCTAAATATTGCAACATTTATTTTTAAATTAATTAATAAAACATGTTACACTTGAATGGGGTAGGTTTTACCCTGATAACAGGCTCGATACGTCACTTATGTATATATGTCGAATAGCATAAAAAGTAGAAGAGGATACATTTAGTGTATTGATGAATAATTGGGTTATTCAGATTCTGTTGCAGGATCATCCAATATATTTTAATGCACCGCTCAAATCATAAATCAAAAGTAATTAATATATTTGTTTTTACCAAAACGTGAATAATAAATATGCAAAGGGTGAAACCCGCCCAATCTGGCAACACCTGATGGTCGTTTAGAACAATGCTGAAGGTCCTGTTTGGCGGCGTGTTTGTGTCAACTCATTTTAAAAACCAGTTTTGTTTGTGTTACAACTAGAGACACCATTGCTGTATTTGATTAAAATATTAGGGGAAAAAAGCAACAGAAAAATATTAGGGGAAAAAAGCAACAGAAAAATAACACACACACACACACACACACACACACACACACACACACACACACACACACACACACACACACAGAAGTGAGGAATAGCGTCTTGCTGTGTAGTAGGAACATGGCCAGCTTTATGCGCGCTCACCTGAGCAGTGGGTCGGCTGTGTCTCCTGTCCCCCTGAGCTCCTGTCCCCCTGAGCTCCTGTCCCCCTGAGCTCCTGTCCCCGGTCTCCTGACAGAAAAATTACCTGTTTTTTCCTAATTAAAACATCCGACTCGACCTGCGACTAAACGCTCAGCCGAAAGTGTCATTTTTTTCGCTACGCCGGCGAACTTCCCGCTTACCTGTTCCTCATGCAAATGAGCAGCATCCACCTGGCTGCCAGTCACGTGGTTTAAAGAGCGCGCGCCATTACAGAGCGCGTTCTTGTCTTTTCTTAATAGCTCCAGTCATTTTAATCACACAAACTGAACTTATTAAGATTATTTCCCCCGTTTATACCAGGGGAAAAAATCCATCAGACAAAAATATATATTTGCCTGATCCCAGGCTCATTTAAATGTTTATTTCTTATGTCAGCATTAATAAATAAGGATGATGTGACTGTTCTTATTACTTTGCACATATTTCCCCACTTACACCTGTTTTCTAGACCTGGACAAATACAGGT
>JAQQZX010000010.1:812052-828315 GCA_030068355.1 Notoglanidium maculatum
CAAGTCGTTTTTCTATGTGGATGATAATGAACTTCAAGTGGACATAACTGCCAAGTAAGTAGAACATGTCAGACAATGAATTACCATCGATTAAAATATTTGCAAGTTGAATTGTAGTGATCGCCTAAAATAGCCGAATTAAGGAATAAACCACTGCGTTGCTGTTATAGTAAAATACTGAGAGAGGTGGTGGTGTGACTGTTATCAGAAGTCAATATTTTCCTAAAACGGCAATAGGCTGTTTTACAAGCAATAAACTCTGCTTTCCTGAAGACCTTCCCATGTTAGAAAACTAAAACTTTCAGCTTTACTTCTGACTGTGACACAAAGCCGACCCCGGAGACTCCTTCCTTAGATGTCACATTTATGTTGAGCGATTGCTGTTCCTATGAATGAGCTGTTAGAACAAGCGCTTTAGTACAAACCTGTGACCAGCTACACCACTCTCAGAGCTTCTGTTATAGAAACTTAATCACACATTCTGAATCAAATTCAAGTATTCAACAGTGGTATAAGCTGCCTTAATACACATAAAGATATTATATATATTGCATAGAGTTATGAATAAAGAATAGTGGTTAATATTCTTAAACTTGGCCTGAATATTTATAAGAATCTAACCTTTTGTGTATTATATGAAGGTATCTGTTTGGGAAAAATGTGGACGGCGTTGCGTTTGTGGTATTTGGAGTTACAAGGGATGACACCAAGACCACTCTGACTGCCTCTTTAAAAAGAGAACAAGTAAGCTTTATGGACTTCTCATAAAAAGGAGAGAAGACACAAATACACTGTGTAACATTGCGAGCCATTGTGGCATCGCCAGGCACCTCACAGGCAGAGCCGCGGCCAACCCGGGGTCCTAATATGGGCCCAGTCGCTAGGCGACGATCACGTGGCCGCTATCGGGGGAACCGCGCCGCAGCTGTGAGCCGTGCTTAAAAGATGCCAAGCTACACAGCTCGGCGCGCGGACATTATTTGTTGCATTAAAGAGAAAGAGAAATATTAATATTTTGGTTGAGAAAGAAAAGCAATATTTTTTGTGGTTTAATAGAAAGTGAGGAAATATTTTGGTTGTAAAGAAAAGCAAATATATTTTGGTTTAAAAGAAAGGGGAAGGGGATTATATTATATTATTTATTATATTATATTATATTATATTATATTATATTATATTATATTATATTATATTGTTATATTATGTTATATATTATTATATTATATCATATATTAAAATATATTAACTCCTGTACACGAAGGACCAGAGACTGCTGGTTCGGATCCCCATCTCGGCAAGTTTACTGCCTAGCCCTGTCGCACCAAGCACTCTCTCATAATCTCATTTAACCCATTCACGCATCTTGGTTCCATTTACATCAGGTTCTTTAGAGCCCGACAGGCTAGGGGTTCCCCTACCACATACCACCTCGGGAATTGCCCCATAACAGACTGATCCATTTTTGCAGTTATATTTTAAGATTTATTTCCAATTCCACTCAAAGAATTGTCCTACTTCTACATTTATAACCATAGAAGAGAAATGAGTTCTCACTTTGATCATCAGCATCATGCACATCAGTACATACTGACATCATACATCATATCATACATCACTGACATACTAAAGTACAGTATGTGTATTAGGAGTGTGATGCAAAGGCACCATCCATATCTGTTTTTAGTGATCCAAATGTTCAGATCTGTATCTGTATTCAGATTTAAATGACAAAAGTTCAGGATGGTCCAACCCAAACCTTGTTGTTCTTGGGTTTTTTTATTATTAAAACTGAACCCTATCACTTTGCCACCAAGAAACAGGAAAGATACTGGGGAAAAGAATTGTCGAAGGCCAGCAATGTCAGCACGGTATCATAATTCTGACTCTGACAGTCCCTCACACTCCACCACATCACTTCAGTTCATAACTGGTCTCAACTAAATATGTGAACAAGCAATTTTTTTACAATCCTGCTTATTAAGTTATTGTTTGTGTCTGCCCATGATGCATTTGCTTTTACTTCCCAAAATATAAACAAGCAAGTAGCGTTGCTTTAAACTACAGTGACCCTGACCAGGCAATTACTAAGGATGAATGACCGAATGCTGTAAATGCATGGTTCATGCTAATGTTAATAAATGTAATCTTTGTCCTAACTGCATACTTATGCTGACATGAAAGTATAAACCTGCTCACAGAACTTTTGTGCACAGTCCTGTAGGATCCCAATCCTAATGTACAGCTCTATTCTCCTGTGTACTAGATGTCCTAACGTATCCTAACGTATTCCTGTAGTGTGCCTGTGACCCTTTCTGGCAAGCTCTCTAAAAAAAACACATAAACAATATGCCTATATTAATTAATTGTATTAATTATATCTGTATCTGTTTAGAACACATAATAACACAATAATGGGTTGTTTTTTTGGATACATTTCTAATGTGCATTATGTTGCATATAGATAATTAATGGAGAGGGACGTGCGGTGCTCACTAGAGAGATGATCCGGCACTCTTTCCCAAATATTCCTGACCTTGTTGGAAGCTCGTTGTACATTTCAGTCAGTGTTTTAACAGAGACAGGTAAGACCCCAGCAGAAGTGTGTGTATCAGTGGTCATTCCCCAATTGCAAAATATCGTGACTGTCTCCTTTCATCTGGCATTCATCATTAACAAAGTTTGATTATATATTTTTTTGAATAAATACTGTATTCTTAAATAAATGTGCATTTCAGGTAGTGAAATGGTGGAGGCAGAGAGAAGGGGCATTCAAATTGTGACATCACCCTATGCCATTCACTTCAAGAGAACCCCAAAATTCTTCAAACCTGGAATGTCGTTTGATGTCACGGTATAAAATCATTTTATTCCCCCCACAAAACACATTGTAATTAATTAATTAAGCTATTTAACTGTGCTCTCTCAACCTAGCATGCATGATGATATATTTGCACTCATGCCATACATTCAAAAATATCTGTATTAATTAAAGGATAGTTCCTGTTAGGCTTTCTGACCAGAAGAACAATGTCATAGTTCTTAAAACTGTTGGAGGAAGTACTCCCATTTTGTGTGAACGCAGTTTTTAGGGACTTTTTTAGCCTATTCCAAGGTAGGTGCTCTCCCAGCACAATAGGAACCATAAGTGACGTATGAGTACATTGAATGGGCCAGACATAAATGTGGTGAGATTCTTCAAATCCTTGTGACAGCATGCACTGGTTAACAGGTGAGAGAAGCTAAAACCAGAGGTGGAGTGGTTGGCAAACTGAAGTGAAATTTAAAAAATAGGCTATAAGAGATTGATTTAAACAGAAATCCATGTGCGCTACCTGTCTCATTATTCGAACAAATCTATAAGTTAGAATGTAACCAAAAACAAAAAGGAACTGTGCATGCTCAGTGTATTTTAACAGGAAGAAAGCCAATCAAACCATGAGTTATCGGCCATACGAGGGGTTTGGGCAGCATTGTGCATCTCAGTAATAACAGATGAGAGGCTGGCGTGGTTATCAAGTATATAGAAACAGCAAGAAGTATTAAATATTCTTCAGTTGCCTCCCTTTTTGGCCAATAGGATACCTAGGGCAAGCCTGTTTTGAATTACAGCTGTTCTAAGGGCCTGGAGCTCATCATTGATGAGATTAAATGCCTGTTCCATCTTGTTGGCAATCTTTATAATTTGCCAGGCTAAACAATTAATCTTGCTGAGCGCCTTAGTGGTACCATAACCAAGAACTAAGGAGTAGTTGATATTTGCACCTGGTGATGTCCAGGGGTCAGTAAGAGTATAGCATTTGTAAAAATTGGTAATATCATGTCTGAGTCTGTGGCAATAAGGGTTTTGTAAGTTGCAGAAAGGGTCAGTTTGATGGACGGCCGACCCAGGGAAACCATGGTGGGGTGGCAGCAACCTCTCCAATTCCAATCACAAGGTATATAATTATATTCACGAGAGCCACAAATCCACATTATGGAAGAGGTATATGACATTACTGTTGGTGAGAGGTTAAGAAAAATAGAAGTGTTATCAAATGGGGAAATGGCAGCATGTGTGATTAGTTAAGCACGAAAGGTAAGTGTAACAGGTGGACATTCAAATGGCTGTAGAACCACTGGAACAGACATAAACATCTCCAATGGTATGAAGAACCAAATATGTACCTTAAGGGCTTATTGAGACTGGAACAATTGGATTCGAAAAAAGGGAACCATCGGAAATCAATACAGGGTCCAAGGATTACTGGGAATGTATGGTAGGGTGAAGGTCCTGTATAGTTTGTGTAAGATTAGTATTATTTGTATTGCAAAGCAAGTTTCCTCCAAAAATGAATAATTATATGTCTTCATCTACCTGGCAGTCAGATTTATTAATGTTAAACTCCGCGGTGGTCCGGTTTGTTACTGGCATGTTAGCCCATTTGGAATATAGAGAATGACAGATCCCACAATAACCTTTAAGGGTAAAGTTTTTGTAGGTCTCAAGAGGTAAGGTGCAAGCTGTATTACAATGGCATTGGGACAAAGTATAGTCTGAGAAAACATAATGCAAGATGAGGGAAAAGTAGAAAAACAAGTAAAGAGTTAAATTGTTGCTAACACTAAAATGCTGTGTGAAAGATAAAGGGCTGTATAGCACAGAGTTATTTGACAAGGAAAACAGAGAGAACAAAAGTGTCTTATTGTGATCAATCGACTGAAGTGGTCCAAATCATGTGTGTGGCCCCCTCTATGGGCAGTTTGACTGAAGATCCAGGGGTTGGGGCCTACATAGGGGCAACCAAGAGTTGGACCTCCCTTAGGCATAGCTTCAGTGTGAGGTCCACTGCAGCATTGCTGTGGTCAGAACAGCTGTATAAGTGACAGTAATCACCTTGGTTGGGGGACCATAGGCAGCTTTGACAACATACCATGGGTTCAGGGATTTAAAGAGCACTTGGTAACATACAGCAAAAGTGTGAGTAAGTACTTCTAGAGGTAATGGACAAGAAAGAGAGACACCAGCACAGTGCTTATTTGATACATTGATACATGGCAGTGTACTTCTGAGGTAGCACATCCAGGTCACTTATAAAAACAGGAGCTGGTTTACCATTAGTCCATGGGATGGGAAATGGTCTGCCCATTATAATTTCAAAAGGAGATTATTTGGTTTTGGAACTGGGTGTCATACTAATTTCACACAATATGGCAGGCAGGACATCGACCCATGATTTTCCAGTTTCCATCATAAATGTAGTATAGTGCTCATTAATAGTCCTTTTCATTTATTCACCAATACCTGAGGATTGAGTATGATAGGGAATATGGAAATTCCAGTTAATGCTTAAGCATTGACAGAGTCACTTCATAGGTAAAGCCCGGTACCTTGGCCTCTGTCAATACTAAGATTAATGTCATAGCAGGAATAATCTCCATTGCAAGGATCTTTATCACAACAAGGCATCATGTTTGGAGGTTCTAATAGATCAATGTCGTGATGGATCAATGTCATGATGAAAAAAGGGGTCCGAGACAAAGCATGTGAGAGCAGATGAGATAACAAAAGGCGATTCTGACGCATGTTCAGCAGCTCATTTATTGTCAACCAATTGGTTAGCCTGGATGTACTCACTGTCTCCTGCAGCATGATCTTTTACCTTAACGACGGCCAGGGCACTGAGAAGAGAACAGGCATGTAGTAAATCAGTAATTAATATAAAATCAGGGAACTATGAGAAATAAATTTTCCCTCAGCAGTTCTAAACCAACACTGAATTTTACCAAATTTTACCAAAATAATGAACAACACTAAAGGCATAACGTGAATCAGGGTAAATCATGATGGGCTTGTCTTTAGTGTGCACACATGAGTAAGGGCTACTATTTCAACAGCTTGATTCATACAGTTTCATACAGTCATGAGCATCATCAGAAGTGTCAGAAGAGCATGTGACCCCTAAGGAGATGGTCTGGGGAACTATTGGAGATAGATTTAATGGTAAGGTTCTGAGTGCTGCAAAGAATAGCTTCATAGCCAGAGTGGCATTAGGCATTCATATGTTGTGTATAAAGATTAAATAGAATGGTTTAACCTGATGTGAGGTATGCAAGATAAGTGGATATGAATGTACCAGCTTTTCAGAATCTGGTAGCATCATAGCTGACCCAGCAACTTCCCTAAGGCAGGCAGACATACCACAAACAATAGTATTGAATGTTTTGGATAGATAAGCAACAGATCTGTACCCACCCCCATTCTCCTCGGCCAAGATCCCCTGCTGCAGTGCATGCCATTTCAGTGACATACAGATGGAAGAGCAGGTTATAATTAGGTAGTCCCATTGCTGCTGTCAAACACAGGGATGACCTGAGCTTTGAAAAGGCCTTCATCAACTCAGGCGTGAATTCCGTGCCTACAGACGCATCCTAAGTGCATGCAGAGCATAAAATAGGGTCATAATTTGAACAGTCCGGTATCCATTGATGGCAGTATTTGGCAGACCCAGGAAAGAGAGCAGAACCTTTTTTGTCCTTGGTGGAGAGAAGCGCTTGATGTCAATGTGTTCATCAGACAGAGTTTTTTGTCCCTGACTGGGAACAAAACCCCGATAACGGACTGTGGGTGATGCAAGCTGGAGCTTCACCAAGCTGTTTTGCACATGTATCTTTAACTATTTGTGGTGAAGAAATCTCCATTTCAGAATGATGAACAGAGGCTATAGTGTGACCAGTGAACTTTATCTTAAGTTTATTCTGCCCTTCCTTCCATTATTCCTACATCAAATTCCAATCTTTTATCATAGCTTTAGCCATCAAAAACAAAAGCATTAGCCATCCTTATTGGGTATGGCTATATTCAACCCTTATCCAGGGTTGAAAGTACTGGTTTGGGGGCAATGAATAAATCCTCCAGCCTCAGTCCAATCCACCATATTGCTATTAAAAGGTTCGGCAGCATAGCCATGGCCAATTCTAAACATCCACTCAAGAGGTGTCTCTCCAGGTCTTGGAGTAGCTGGCTAAGACCCATTACCACCTATTATCAACACTGAATGGACAAATAACAAAAGTAGAAAACACAAGTAAGTGCTGAATTTGCATAAACAACAAACAACACAACACAACCACGATTCAACATGATTGAAGGGATAACTTAAATCCCTGCAACATCAATTTATAACCCGTGTAGTGATTAAGGAAACAACTTAGTCTGTAAGGAATTCATAACTCCTTGTAACTATGCAAATTCCTAAATTACCAAATGTTAGAACAAAATCTTTATGAGACTATCTTGCTCTCTCAGGTTTGATGTGACTTCAGTGGGTAAAAGTTTCTCACCTGCACAGACTGGGCCCAGTCATTGAACCCACAGAGACATAGACACAGAATGTACTTGTATGCTCAAGTTTATTGTGACAAAAAAGAGTTTACATACAGCTGTGGATGTGTGTCTGCATGTGCTTACAGGTGTATGCATGCTTTATGCTAATGTGTGGATATCAGGATGTGCAAACATAAAAGAAACTGTTGAAGGTGTGTAATTATCAGGGGACCTCCCCAGGGGGTAGTTCCCTTCAACAAGTTCCTAGAACTGTTTGGTATGAAAGCACCTATTGTAGATTTTCAACACAAAACAGGTGTAATAATTGGTGTAGCACTAGATAATTAGCATTAATACTTAGTCTTAGTGTGTTGCTCATATTAAATTTGATAAACACCCATGACCAATAATTCAGTGAAGTATTTTGAGTGTTAAGCAACATTTCAATCTTGTAGAAAAACTGTTTGCATTGCTTGCTGTGTAATGTAATCAATCTGGATTTGAAAAGGTTTATGTGACCAATCCAGACGGGTCACCTGCTGAAAATGTGGATGTGCTGGTCAAGCCCGGTGACGTGAGGGGTCGAACCAAGAGTAACGGCATGGGCAAAGTCATAGTGAACACCCAGGGAGGAGTGAGGACTCTAGAAATCACTGTGAGTTGTGTGAAAGAGGATATGGGGAAATATAATATTTATACCAACAAGTTCCAGCTGAACAATCCAGTTTGGTCTGGCCAAAGCACAAGCCAAACTAGGCAAGCTGGTAGACCATCTTTGCCAGCCAAGTTATTCTATAGCTTCCTTACTACTTGACAGATTGATGAATAAATGTTTGCCTTACTGTTGTGTTTTATTTTTCTTTATAAAATAACTCCAATTACAACTGAAGACACTTGTTTGAATTAATAGTTGTAATCGAACAGACTCAACCAGTTCAGCTTATGTTTTTTGATGCTCATCGCTGTTTAAATCAAGCTGGAATTCTTTATCTAGGGTTGAATCAACAATAGCAATTATTAAAAGGCTGACATGTACTGAAAATTTCAAACCTTTTTAAGTGAAATTGTTGTGTTGTGTAACCAGGCAAAAACCACAGCCAGAGGCATATTAGATGAAAGACAAGCTGAGAACAAGATGACAGCCCAAGCTTACACCACAAAAGGAAGCTCCACTAATTACCTACATATAAGTGTAGATGCTGCAGAACTGGCAATTGGTGATCAGATAAACATCAATCTGAACTTTGGACAAAGCCGTGTGCAAAATCAAGATTTCACTTATTTGGTTGGTATAGCTCTCTCTCTCTCTCTCTCTCTCTCTCTCTCTCTGTCTGTGTGTGTGTGTCACACACACACACACACACACACACATACACACACACATACACACGCACACACAAACAAATTTTTTTAATAAAAGCCCTGGGGCTTCTCTCTGTGTCAGATCCTCAGTAAAGGACAGATTGTGAAAGCAGAGAGGTTTAAGAGACAAGGCCAGTCACTGGTAACTTTGTCGCTACCTGTCAGCAAGGACCTGGTTCCCTCATTTCGAGTGGTGGCGTATTACCACATAGGATCCTCTGAGGTTGTGTCAGATTCGATCTGGGTCGACGTGAAGGACACATGCATGGGAACGGTAGGCATTCTCCTAGTAATTTATAAATGTTAAACCAAATAGGATTTTGCTTATTATTAATTCATGAACAAATCAATTTATATATCATTATATATCTAATATGGATATTGTAGTTTGTAAACTTCTAAGATCTGGACCTAATTTAAGAGTAAAAAAAAATGAAAAAACAAAGACATGAGTGCTGAAAGGCATGCAAAAAAAAAATAAATAAATATAGGACAACAGGTTCTGTGGCCTAACAAGACCAAAACTGTAATTTTGGCCTTTTGACAAAGTGCTCTGTTTGGTAGAAAAAGCCTCATTACCTTGAAACCAACATCCCCACTGTGAAGTAATTCTTTAATAAGGTGTTTGTAAGTCACTCTGGATAAGGGCGTCTGCCAAATGACATAAATGTAAATGTAAATGAAGCAATTCAATTTAATTAAATTTTATATTGAAATAAAATATAGTTTTTACTATGTTTTATAAAAAGTTTATACTATATACTATAATGCTATAAATAGTTTTATAAATGTTTTAAAATGTTCACTGTTGTGTTTTCTTTTTCTTTTTAAAGTAACTCCAATTACAACTGAAGACACTCATTTGAATTAATAGTGGTGATCGAACAGACTTGACCGCTGCATGTTCTTTGATGCTGGTCGCTGTTTAAATCAAGCTGCAATTCTTTAACTAGGGTTGAATCAACAATAGCAATTATCAAAATGCTGACACATACTGAAAAATTCAAACCTATTTTTAGACTATTAGACATATTAGACATACTGTGTAAATCAAATGGTTTAAAAAAATTAAGTAGACTTAAATACCAAGCTGTAGCGTTACAAAGGGTTATGGTGTTCTACACACTTAAGCTGAAGCAAAGTCTGATTTGAAAAACAGTTGAGTGGCTGTTGCTAGGTGGATTAATTAACGTGCACAGATGCGATGGATGAGCTCTTCAGAATCAAGAAGTCATGGGTATTTGGAAACAATGACAAAACTGAGCTAAAAAAAGTGTAATAACCTTCCTGCTTACCACATATAGTCACCTCATGATTAAATATTTGAGAGTAAATAAAGATGCTAGACAGTCTCAAGTAATTTCTTTGCTTGCAATATGAGAACACCATGTTTCATCCAAAATGTTCACCAATTATTGATGAGTCTGAAACACTTGACACAAAATGCTACATGAAAAACTCTCCAGGAATTCATATACATTTTAATTTCACTTAGTCTGTATTAAATCACATAATTAGCTGACTAATTAACTTGACATAACTTGTTACGTTCCAAGCAGTCAATACATTGAACTGGGTAGCACACTGGAGCTTCCAATTGCCAGGTGGGATAACCAAAGATTTTATGATTTATCCACAACTAATGTACTTTGTTTCTGTCTTTTCTTCTTATATAATGCAGCTGAAACTAGATGAAAAGGAGAGTTTAAATGTCAAGAAAGTGTTTGAGCCTGGTGATGAGTTTCATCTCATAGTCACTGGAGATCCAAGTGCCAAGGTTGGTCTGGTAGCTGTGGATAAGGCTGTCTTTGTCCTCAACAAGAACAGACTCACACAGCCCAAAGTGAGTAATACCTAGCAAGATCTTTATTTATCCTAGTAATCGTTATCTTGTAGTTTTATGATTTACCCATTAATTGGGAAAATAGTGTCCCTAGATTGGTATTGTTTCCCATCTGATCTAATTTTGCTAGAGAATATACATTGTGAGTATATTGTATTTTTAAATATTCTTTTCCATTTCGCCCAACAGATCTGGGACATTATTGAGAAGCATGACACTGGCTGTACAGCAGGCAGTGGTAAAGACAGTATGGGGGTTTTCTATGATGCAGGTCTGCTGTTTCAGTCTGATAAAGCAGGAGGCACCGACGAAAGAACAGGTAGAGTAGATTTTAAGTAATGTACAAAACATTGCTTGTGGTGCCATTATAGTAAAATAATCAACATCAGTGTGATATCAGTGCGGATAAGTGGTATAGTGAATGGATGGATGGATGTATTGTACTGTTACTGTACTGTTCCATCCATGCATATGTGCAGCTGTAAATATTCATTTGCATGAATTTGAATTCGAAAAAATGCCCTCAAATTGCCACAAATTATAATCAACTTCCCTTTAAAAAGACAGAAACTGACAATGATGTAAAGATACTGTTACATGAAGTAGAGCAAAACAAAACTGGTTTATCTGGCCTTTTTTATTAATATATACACCAATGAGTCATGCCTAATATTGTGTAGGTCCCTTTTGCCATTAAAACATCTCTCATACTTCGAGGTAGGGACTCCCCAAGACCTCTGAAGATGTGCTGTGGTACTGGCACCAAGATGTTAACAGTAGATCCTTTAAGTCAAGTAACTTGCAAGGACTGCACTTGTTTGTCCAGCACATCTCACAGACTCTCAATTGATTGAGATCTGGGGAATTTGGAGGCCAACTCAACTTCAGCTCTTTGTCATATTCCTCAAACCATTCCTAAACAATCTTTGCAGTGTGGCAGGACGCATTACCCTGCTGAACGAAGCCACTTCTGTCAGTCAATACCGTTGCTATGAAGAAAAGTACTTGATCTGCAACAATGTTTAGGTCAGTGGTATATGTCAACGTTACAGCCACATGAATCCCAGGACCCAAGGTTCCCAGCAGAACATTTCCTAGAGCAGGGGTATTCAACTAAAATATAAAGAGGTCCAATTAGAGAAAATTTCTTGAAGCAATGGTCCGGAAGATCATGTTGTCTAACTATTTAGTATCATATATATTGTGATGTTTCTCTCAAACGCCGGAAGAAGGAGTCAACACGGAAGATTCACTCAAACATGGGAGGGACTCCCCGGTTTATTTAGACAGCAATGCACAATGGGTATCACACTTGAAAACCCCGGCACGCACTCGGTTAGCCTCTAGCATACCCTGCGTCCGGAACCACACTCTGAGCTCCGTGCACTTTAAGGGCGGTAGCTCCCAATAACACCCCAGAAACCGGCTAGCTTACCCCAAATAAACATCCCTCACATACAACACACAATAGAAAAACACGTTAACAAAACTAAAGCCCCCAAATATACAAGAGAAACCCCAAATACAAAGCCCGTGCCGGACGGCATGCCGGGAAACTTGCCCGCGACCCCAAAGACGTCACAATATTTAAGTAGCCTAGTAGTTGTATCAGCATCTGCATGTAATCAATACCAGACTTTCAAATCAAATGAGTTCAGTACGAATCAAAAACCTTTTGACAATTTTTATTGTCACGTAACACAGAACTGAACATGTATGTATGACTGCAGATATGTATAATGTTCCGTCACAGTATATAATGTTCTTAAATTTATTAAATAAAGGTAGGGCTGCATTTCAGAATAAGACAAAATAAATAAAATGTGAAAATTGTGCATGTTTAAATACTTCAGAAAAATAAAATAAATGGAGAAAAAGCTTGAACTTCCCATTTTCTGTTTCACATCTTGACTCAACCGTCTCAACCAATTTTACAGATATTAAATCTCAACACATCTTAACAATTCATCTCATAATGTCGTTTCACATTGGCACTTTTAACAAGTGCCACGGTTTCTGAACATATGAGACACACTGGTTTAGTGCTCCCAGTGGGAAGTATGAGCAGAAATGAGTTTGTCCATTCCGGAATAAATGCCCTATTGTTCGCTGTCTACTTTCCTTTTTTTGGAGAGCACCATTTGTTCCTTATTTTTCTGTCCCTTTCTCTGTCTCTTCCTTGCCTCTAACTCTCTCATCTGTCTGCGCTGTAAAGTAAAGTAAAGCAATGATCACCACCTAGAATACACAGACTTGATTGGCTGAGTGGTATCACGTGAAATGGCTTAACGCGCATGCAATTGGTCTGTGCATTTCCTCATCCGCTACTAAAATATAACTGCAAAGACTACAAAAGCTGCGCCGGATAAAATAGAAGCACCCCGTCACGTTTTAAATCATAATCTTCTGTTTTGGCTGTAAGTCTGGGTCCGTATGAGACAGCTTCTGGGTCCGGACCCGGACCGCAGTCCGCTTGTTAGTGACCTCTGGCCTAGAGCATCACCCTGCCTCCGCTGGCTTGCCTTCTTCCAATGCATAGCCAGCATTAACTTTTTTCACACATTTGTGCTGCAGTAACTCTTCAGTGTGATCGGGCCAGACAGGCTATCCATTGCTCCCCACACACATTAATGAGCCTTGGGTGGCCATGAATCCGTCACTGGTTCACTGGTTATAATTCCTTGGAGCACTTTTGGTAGGTACTAACCACTGCATCTTGGGACCAACCCACAAGACCTACCGTTTTGAAGATGCTCTACCTGTCACAATTTGGCCCTTGTGAAAGTGACTCAGATTTTTATGCTTGCCCATTTTTCCTCACTGACATTTTGTCCATGATTTGTCCATGAGTGTGATGTGTATATACATGTGCTATGGGTGTATGTGCTGGGAGAATGACAGGGAATGAATATCATATGTTTATGTACTGTATCTGTGCATTGTGGTGTGGTTAGCTGTATGTTTCTGTTGCAACTGTACAGGCTCTGTGGTATAAATTGATACTTACATAGTAAAGAGGCACAGCAAAAGTCTGGGGGAAAAATCAACTGCATATTTACACTTTAGCTACAATTGACCACTAAAATCTATTTACAGTTATTTATTTATTAGCTATTTATTAATGTTAGAATAATTGTTTACTAGATCCTGAGTGTCCCACCCCACCAAAGAGAAAACGGAGAGCTGAGACTCTTCTACAGATCACCCAAAAGCTGTGTAAGAACCTGGATTTTATTTTATTTTATTATTTTTTTTTTTTTTTTTTCAATTGTAATATGATCATTTATTCTAAGTTTTTGACATATTTTCTGTAAAAGGAAAACCCTATAGATCATGAGGGGAATTTCTCAGTAATGTTGTTCATTTTCACCCTTTTGCTTAAGTTGGTAAATATAGTGGGGAACAGAAGAAATGCTGTGCAGATGGACTGAGGCAGAACAGGTTGGGCTACACATGTGAACGGAGAGCTACATTTATTTTGGAAGGTGAAGAGTGTGTCCAGGCCTTCCTGGACTGTTGTAAAGAGATCCAAAAACGCAAGGATGAACAGAGGGATTTGCTGCATCTGGCTCACAGTAAGAGTGAACTTTGCTCTTTACTTTTTCTAATGTTCTATATTTAAAATTGAACTAGCTTTATACTAAAAACTGTCTAAAGCATTATACAATTGCATTTTGAAGCCAGTCATTTCGGATTAAATTAATTAAATAATGTCCTTGGCCAGTTCCATGTTTTGGTGGCTTGGAAACATAACTGACCAAGCTAAAAATGGTAGCTAATATACAAATATATATATATATATAAAAGATATATAATATAATTATTATATATTATTCTTTTATATAATATATAAAAGATGGTTTGATATATTAATACATAGTCACATAAACCCATAGCCATAGTGAAGCCATAGTCATTATTAAGCCTGTGCTGGTAAGGGTGTCATTTTATTCAGAAAACGGTGATCTGTATATATGACATACTTATCAAAGTTTTGTAGCGATAGCTCAATGATATTTTTTAAATGCCTGTTGAAAGCTGAAGTGACCATGTTTTTAAATAATTCATAATAATGTTGAGTAAAAATTCAGTTACAGCTTAGCAGATCAATTCAGCACACTAATTTTCAGATAACTTGGACTTTTGGTTCTTAAGAAACAGTTAATTTTAAATAGAGCTACCATGAAAATTGTGTTATTTATTGTTTTTGTTTATTGTCGATATGACTTATAGATGTACCATGACTTTCAAAGTGAGCTTATACCTTCCTAGTCTGTAATGGCCATAGAAAGAAAACAAGCGGAGAGAACGGGCCAATTAGAAAAGCTTGTCATTGGTTCACAGCACAACGCATGTAGCCCCCTCAATTAACATAGCCCATAGCAATCTGAATCAAAATGAGGAGGCAAAGTCATCTATACATAGTTATTCAGCAAAACACCAAGCAGAAATGTTTGTCCATGATAATCTAGCAAAGGAAGATAATATACAAAAAGACTGGCTGGGGAAAGAATTTTTGGGGAAGTCCCTGAAGGTTCCCTGACCCATGTTGAGCCGCTTGACCAGTGTGGAGAAGTACGTAGATGTTAACTAATGCCTTCAGGATCAGGACGCTTAAAATCACCGACCCATGCTGAGCCACATGATTAGGGGGACACAGTCTATATGCTAACTAATGCCTCACCACCCGGTGCAGCTCTGCTCCAGCCAGAAGCTTGGATTCTAAGCTAAAATTTTAGGGATCTGCGCCTGAAGTTTTACAAAAACCTGGCTAAGCAAGGATATCCTGGACTCCATTATTCATCTACAAACTCATTCCAAACACTGCAGCAAACAGACACGTGAATCAGATAAGAACAGGAGTAGCAGCATTTGCAAAACTTGTATTTACAAATCTTATATTGAACAACAGAGTTGTGCCAGTTGACCACCAGTCTGCAAACTGTAAGTAAAATGTTCAAAATTTGCAATAAATCAAATGTTAAAAGCTGTATTGAATATTGTATGGATTTCTCCTTACCTTAGTTAGCTTGCATGCCAAAGCCCTCGGGTAAAATTACAGGGTCAGCTGATGGTAGCGTTCTTTCCATGATCCTAAATTTAAGTAAAACATATAGTTTGACAAACATGGTTTCCTAGGCTACATTATGCGAATTGACCATATTATTGTGGTCAATAATTAAAAATATTATTATTTATAATTAAAAATCCACTTACAGATTTGGTCACAAATGCATATACCAAATTCAGCTCGAATGGACTCAATGATCTCCTCCTGTAAAAGGCTTTCAAGTTTCATATAAATTCATGCAACCACTTATGAGTTACAGTACAACAGTTTGAATAAATAAGGCCCAGCCTCATTGACAAGTGGTGGCCATGTTGTTTACAAATGTCAACATGTTTTTGATAATTATGTAGTTTCACACTATGTTAAGTATTTATAATATATGTTTGTCCAGGTGATGATAATGATGATGACTACATAAGTTCTGATGAAATTGTCACGCGTACACAGTTCCCTGAGAGCTGGTTGTGGGAGGACATAACCCTGCCACTCTGTCAAGGAAACATACAATGGTAAATGCAATAAGCCAGGATTTTTTTTAATAAGTATAGCATTCTGGAGGTTAATGGTAGTACTGACCTGATCTACTGTTTCCCTTTTATTGTAGTGATACAACAACTCTCACCTTGGGCACAAACTATCTGAAAGACTCGATTACTACCTGGCAGGTCCTAGCCATCAGTCTGT
>JAQQZX010000010.1:887392-898805 GCA_030068355.1 Notoglanidium maculatum
ATTAAAAAGTGTTTAAAGCTCTGTTGAAGCTGATTTGCTCTCTTGTCAGGTATCACACACTGTGCCAGACAGGATTGCTTTCAGAGTGCACAAGATAACCAAAGTAGCTTTGCTTCAACCTGCTGGTGTCAGTGTGTATGAGTATTACTCTCCAGGTAAATACACACACACTAGGGATGTGCCTTTCCATCACTGAGGCTAATGCAACACCCGCTTGATGCATTGTTAACAATCCGATAGATAAAAGATTCATATGAAGCAACTACTAATGCGATATGATATGATTCACCCCTATTGCAACACTGTGCATTTTGAAATGAGTTGTTTCAACACAATGTGATTCAGTGCCACACGCTTCCAACTCACTTAAGACTAGAAAACCATTGACCACTGAGAGAAGATGAGATGAGAGAATGTAGTTCAGAAACAGTTTAGAGAGGAGGAAATGAATCAATCTAAATATAAAATTATTGGTCACATTTCTAAACAAAAAAGGCATATGGCCTGTACTAATAATTATACAGTAATAAAGCAGATTTTACCAACGCAACGCAGAGATGTTAGAAACGATGCATCCTGAGTTCATTCCGAATTGTATCTGGTACGCATATTTTTTTTAAATTGGGGCAATCACATCACACGTTTATGCCCACTTTTTAGCGCCACTCAACACCAGCATAACACTTTCTTTCCTGTGTAGTCTTAAAGCAATCACTTGTGGCACACACAAACAATTTCTTGTGTTTTTTTGTAGGTGGGCACTGTATGAAGTTCTACCACCCTACAGTTTCGTCAGTGCAGCAGTCCGTCCCGGACTCCGATTCCCTCTATCAGCTCTACAACCGGCAACCATTGCAGTGTTGATTGTAAATTGAGATTTATAAGCATTTTAATTTAAATTTTAGTCTTAGTCACTTACTGAAAATTGTAGTTACATTTTAGTTTGGATTGGTTATGATTTAGTCAGTGGTAATCAATTTTAATTTTTGTCTCATTTTAGTCACAAATTTCTCAGACAGTTTCATGATACTTTTCCGTGGCTGTAAAAATTCCACTGAGGAGTCATTTTAAGAAACTGATGATGTTCAGTACAGGTTTGCTTTTTGTTTTAATTTGATAATAACATTAATAGAAATGTTTGGCCCTGATACTTACTTATATAGCTGTTCCAGTTAAGAGTTACTCCCCTGCATCAATGTTTTTTCATTGAACAGAATATCCCCCTGTCTGCTATTGTAATGGATCTACTTTGACTCCACCTTTGGCTGTCTAGTCTGACCTACAGTGTGCTTGTGAGTCATACACTAGCTAGTTATTAGCTAGAATTGCATTAACATGTTAACTAGCTAGCTTGTTACATGTCACTTGAGCACACCAGAGCTCAGCTCACACAAAATAAATTGTTTATCAACTCATGAAAACTTCTGAATGACTGTCAAGTCAATACTCATGAGTATTAGACTACAGGGCTAACAATACTCACAATAGCCTGAATCCTCCTAGCTTCCGACAGGCCCCATGAAAGCAGTTACTCACTAGGTCTGTCTGTCAACTGGTTTTTGTCATCAGCAATGTGTGTAAACTCCTTCAGGAGTAATAAGGAAGCTTTTCCTGTGTTGTATAAATTGTACCTAATAGCCCTGGCAATTGGTGTGTCTTCAGCTGCATATATGAATACTTTCTCCACACTGTCATGAGTCCTAACCCCCTATTATCACACCATGAAAGATAGAGGAATTTGGTGACCTAGGTCCATGATAAATCAGTAACAAATACCGTAGACATGGAAAATTTGTTAGAATTTTTTGCCAGGGGAAACAGTAGACTGATGTACAGGCCATTCATTGACTAAAGCTGCGACTTTAGTGGAATCTGTTGCTACACCATCTACAAATATCTGGTGTCCCATACGACTGGAGAAAATGGCATCTCCAATGAAATCCTTCTGGAGAAAATGGCATTTTCCCACCGATATCCTTAAGCCACTTTAACACTATTTTTCCTTTCAACACAATCAGAACAATTAAACAGCATTTTATTTTCTGTTGGATTTCCAGGTTACAAAACATTTTTAACTGTGGATTAAAACACATACAGAACATAACGTAGTTGTCACCTTTTGCCTCAAAACTGCTGACCAAATCATGTTGCATGAAAGGTCAGCATGACGTTTAACTTCCTGCTACTATTGACCTCATGCCACTCACACCATTCTTAAAGGGACAGTAACCTACTTGTGTACTGGTCAAAAATTGACAATGGTATTGTTATTAATGTCTTTTGTACCATCTGTTTACATTTACATTAATACCAGTACTGTATGGATGAGCTTCAGGGGAAGCCAGTTATTCCAAACCAACAGGAGGACGCCTGCCGCAAAAGCCTTTGCCACATTGGCCCTTACTGACTATTTTGCACTTTGAAAGTGAAATGTAAGGCTGATTTCGGCATTGACCTGACAGAAATTTAGCATAGCTTTTTATTGGTATCTTTAATTGAGGAAATCTGAGAATCCGAAGGAAATGCTCCCGGACACGGGAAAAAGATATAAAACTGTTCCCAATTCCCTTTCCACAAATGTGATGAATTTAAAAGGCAAATATGAATTTATTACTATATTTTTCCTTAAACATTAATACAGTGGTTCACAATTTTTTGGGAGCCAAAAAGAGCTAAATTCATGGGCCACAGTCTCTAAAATAAAATATATTAGAAGCAATACTACATTTTTGTTCCCCTCAGTCAGTGGGGTTTAGGCATTTTATACTGAGTGCTTGACAGAGTTGTTTAGATAAAGATTTCACCCACAAACTATATTAAATATGATTTCATTGGAACAACATGATAATTGGACAGAAAACCAATATATTGGGTTAATATATGTATGTAATGTAATTTATGTAATATATCTTTATTAATGTTTAGAATTCATTTCTTTTTATAACGTTCCAGCTAACGCATTTTCAATCATTTTGAGTTTGTCCCATAAAGGCTTTGTGTGAAAATGTAATGTATACTTATAATGAGTCACATACTGTAAGCAGGAGGGAGGAGAGAAATGTAACAGTCAGCCACACTGGTTCTAAATGTACCCTCCTTGTCTGGTCCTGGTTCAGTCTGAGTGTTACCAATGGCTTTTCTGCACACTGGTCCACTGCACATAATATCTATATTTACCCTTTCTAAGGTTATCATATCAGTTTGTCACTTAAGTTCAAAGTTTTGTTAATATTTATGTGAGAAAAGTTAGGCAAATTTGAAGTTTTTTGTTGATTTTCTGGGTGCACAATTCAGATTTTTCAAATCATATGTGTGTACATAATGCCTCATTCTTTATTAGACATGTCCAGTCTAATATGTTCTAGACTATAGCCTTTAAATACAAGCACTTACCTTTAAGACAAAAACAATTGGGGCATAGGAAATGTGGACTGAAGAAGCTAATAGCATTTTTCTTCGCTCTTGCATTTAATACAATAAAACTAGAAAGCAAGAAACAATTGAAAAATGAGAAATACAAAAGACTAATAGGATGATATTCCCAATATATAGCTGCATGGACAGTCCTAATTATCAAATTCATCACCATTGATTTGGTTTAATTTAACAATATGGTTTCTATATAGAATTCCAATAGCACCAACAGTAAACTTAATGGAGCCATGAGATACTAAATCGAGGTCATGAAATTGTAACACAGTGCACAGGGTATAAGCCATTTCATCACTTTTTGAATTTGTTATTTTGTGTTTAGTGTTTTATAAATGTGGTTCAATCTCCCATAAGGGAAATATGCCAGCAGTGTGAAGGATAACCTGACTGAGCTGTCATCTGCTACACTTATGTAAATTACAGCTCACCTTTTAATTAAACTAAATTTCTAAGTTTGTCCATAAAAAAAAAATTCAGTCCTCAAATAATGTCATTCTCCTATAATGAGTGGTTATAGCAAACCGTGGCATATGGCTTTGCAGTTTTACAATGTAAAGTAGAATTTTATTTTAATATTTAGCCCCAGATCATTGTCATTTTCCAGAGAACAATCATGCAGCATGGCGAAGGGTTAATCAAATCAGAGTTCCAGTAAATCTGATGAATTGCTGCCATCTCATTGTGTAAATTTAACCTTTGGAAATCTGGAGGTGCAAATTTTGACTTTTGGTAGTATAATTTATATATTATATATATATAAATTTTTATTTGAATAGATAGCCAGAAAGACTGTTCTTTGATGTTTTTATTAGGAAATGGAAAAAGGATATATAATCATGTCAGCTTATACATCCTTCAGCAAAGATTATCTAATGTAATATTCCTCCAGATGTCAGTGAATCTCACATGTACTGTTAATGCAGTCATTTAGGGTAATATTTATGGTGGTTCCGTGTATACCCTCACCATTTCACAGCTCCATGGTCCCCAGTTCAGCTCTGAGTTTGGTTCACTTTCTGGGTTTCCGCAGGCTTCTCCGGTTTCCTCTCCCTCCCCAAAACGTGCAGGTAGGCAGATCGGCTATGCTGTCCCTGACCAGGATAAAGCAGTTATCTAGAGATTAATGAATTCCAATTATGCAAGAGAACTAATATACATATAATGTGTAAATTAGTAAAGTTGTTCCCCTTGCATAAGTATTCAAACTCTGGTCAGAAGAAGGTGCTGACTCAGGACGAGTGAATGAGAAACATCCAGCCAAGGAAAGTTACAGAAATAAAACCACATGCTATATTATATGTAGCACTGCCCCAAGTAATATTAAAGATTTTTCTCACTATTTACATGCAATGCTCAAAAGGTTTGTCTGAAAATTTAAACACACTGCAATGAATTCAGGAACTTTTCATTTTGTATAACAGCAATAAGGAAATCGTCCTTACCTGTAAACGGCAAACTTATAAGCATGTAAACTTGTGATGAAACATCCTGTTAGCTGTTTTGTTTTTTAAGCAATTACAAAAAATCAGCTCAAAACATTTTTGCTTTTATGTTTTTACTTGAAATAGGTAATTGTGCTTCTCTAAAACATATATATAACTTATAAACTTATAAACTTATTAAGCTATATAAAACTCTAAAGTTCAATAAAGCAACACTGGACACAGACAAGTTTCTCAAACATTTAATTATTAAACAGACCAAACTCTGAATGTGTAATTTACAAGAAACTCAACTTGCACGAATAGCCTTGACCTCCGAGTTCATTGACTGGATAGAAAGAGAGCGAGAGAGAGAGAGAGAGAGAGAGAGAGAGACAGACAGACAGACAGACAGAGTGAGCGAGAGCTCCCAGGTCATTAATTGGAGAGTTGGGGTGATAATTCGTCACATGTTCAGTGCTTTAGAGGCTATAGATTTCTCCAGACCATGAAGTCTTGACTATGCAGGAACACCATTTAGGTTAAAACCATTTTTTGGGATAAGTTGTAGGAAATTCTATACATACAGATAGTTACTCATAGCTTATATACAGTATGTTAGGTACAGGCTCGGGGAGTAACAGAATTCATGGAACAGAAATAAGCTGTTTGAATCAATTAACTTAAAAAAGTAAAGAGTTAAACTAGCCTATTCTTCCGACACTGCTTTCGGTTCACAAGTCGATCCCAAAAAGAGTCGATTCACTAATCTCGGACATTGATTACTGAGAATCAACTGCAAATCTTTGGAGTCAATTCCACGCACTGAAAGTGATTCACCTCATTCGCACATAGCAAGCAAAATAAACTTAGCATGTGAGAGTTTCAGTGAGAGAAACAGGCAGCTGGTATTTATTTTATCTTTATTATGAAGTTGTTCAAAATTTGAACAAATCATGGTTTGGAATGCAGACACCGAGCTGCAAAAAGGGATTAGAAAAGTGCTATCAGTAACCCCTGTAGGCTCCATAGCGCCACCTTGAGTTAGTCTGAGTGTTTATTCAGTACCAGTCATATATAATGTTATACTGAATGAGGATCATCATTCGTCTGGTCCACATGAGCACCTGATCATATTCTCATTCTGAGTAACGGAAAGTCATCAGTTTATTACGGTCATTTTGTGGTAGTTAGGTTACGTAACTGACTACATTTTTAGCCAGTAATTAGCAACTGTATCGGAATACATTTTTAAAGTAACCCTCCCAACCCTTACATATGTATGTACAGTATAATGTCCCAAAAATGTCACAAATTCAATTGTGTGTGTGCGTGTGTGTGTGTGTGTGTGTGTGTGTGTGTGTGTTTGTGCACATGTGGGTGTTTGGAAACACTGATCAAAGTACAATAGTGCATTGACCACTGTGATATTTGCGGAGAGAGAGAGGATGGGCATGTAGATGTTTGAGAGAGGAGAGTTGTTTCTAAAACGTCAGAGTGCTGCATCTTGCTAACACACACTTCTTCAGACTGAGGAAGAACCAGCAGGCAGAATGCACGTGGACGTGGTGTGGCTGACGGCTACGGTTCTCTCCTTCCCCCTACTCGCACTATGTGTCCCAATGTGAGTACTACAATTCACAGCAAACATAATATTTTAGATATTTCACTTTTGGAAGGTGTGAATTTCACACGATCAGCAGTAAATTATAATCTCTTATGCCACAGCTCTTTAATAACAGTTAGTAGTGCAAATCACAGGGACTTGTATGCTGCGCTACATACATGGAAAATGGAAAGAGTCGCCATTGTCAGTGCTTCATGACAGTCAGAATGTCAGCACCTTCTAACAGCTGTAACTTTAATGGGACACTTTATGAAAACTGAAACATTTCTATACACCTCTTGTAAACATGCCTACTCACGTCTTACTGCAATGACATAGTGGATTTTGTAGATTTTCTGGTTTAAATATTGGGGAAATTCCTTCCTGTTTATGGTATCTTAGAGGTTGATCCAAAATGTCAAAAACTACAGTGGTTATGCAGCAAATCTTTTGCTGAACGTTTGGGTAGAACCCTTTTATGGATTGAATACAAACCTTTTAGGGCAATAAGGGGAGAAGGGGGAATGCAGAGTGGAGCTCAAAATAGTGGTATAATCAGGGAAGCAAGATAGCTAGCTAGTGACTGCTATAATCAAGCTATTGTGATAGAAGAATGGATTAGTCAAACAATAGAAATGACTCATTAGATGAGGTTTGTTTGTTTGTTTGTTTGCTTATTACTGTTACATGGTGACACCCAGCCATATATGTGGGAACCAGAATATATAAGAGCAACAGAAAGCAGCTGTAGAGCTTTCAAAATGACACTGAGCCAAATAACTGAGGTTTCAATAATACAAGTAGATACCATAATGTTAGCTAGGAATAATACATTATTATATTACCTGTATGTTAGCCACCTTACTAGTAACTTTATTCGTAGTTACATAGGTAAAGAGGAGCATTTGGGATTAACTGGTTTTCTTACCGGGCAACACAGTGGTGTGGTGGTTAGCACTGTCGCCTCACAGCAAGAAGGTCCTGGGTTCGATCCCCGGGTCACCCAGGGTGCCTTTCTGTGTGGAGTTTGCATGTTCTCCCCGTGCATGCGTGGATTTCCTCCCATAGTCTGACTGAACAATAGAAGATCCTTATGGCTTGGCCTCCTATCAGTGGATAAATGATTGTTGGTCAAGTATGGATTTAATTTTGTCCCAACATGGTTTTGTTCTGACATGGTTGATTGAACAGCATGAAGTGCTCAGCTACAGGGAAACTGTATTGTAATTGCATTAAAAAAGATATGAGTAGCTACTGAATTGTTTGTAGATGCATTGACATATATTCCTTTCTCTTATATGTGCCTTCATTACATCCAGTTGAGTAGCAGTTTAAACAGAACAGGTGATGGAGCCTTATTTCAGATTTTCGGTCTTGCACCTGTACAGGGTGTCATGAAGAGCACTAATATCATAATTTCCTGCATCATTATCTTCTCATTCTCCCAAATTCCCAAACTCTGACAAATCCATATGAAAATAAGTGTAATGTATTGTAGTAATACGTAGTATGAAGTAAAAAAAAATGTGACAAAAGTTAAAAACAAAAGAAAGATGGTGGAGGAACTTCCAGAAGCAAAAAAACAAACAAACAAAGAAAATCAAAATCTGCAAATAGAAAAAAAAAGCAAATGCTAGGTAAATAAGTGTGTGAATGAAAAGAAATCTTCCTGAAAAAAACAATCATTTATTATTTTGGTTGCAGATTTTATTTGAAATATTTTGAACAAAATTATTTCTATAATCCAACCTCATAGAAACATGGGTTTTTACTAAAAAGAAATGAATGTAGGCATACAAGTCCCTTGATGCTTACAGCTCTGATGCTTGTGGGCATGTTGTTTTATTGTTCTTTCTTTTTTCAATTTTAAATTATCACAACATTGAGAACATTGGTGCAGTGAAAGCTGAGGTCTTAACTGTTAATTATGTAGTGCTACATAGGTTTTCTAACTAGTTAGTTAGTTGATTATCTAATGAGCCACACCTGTTGCATGCTCAGTTTACTGATAGTTCACTACTTATCTGAGATGAAATGGGCACTGCAGAGATAGATTATTATCACTCCAAATTGCCTATAAACACAAACCTGTCCTATTCAATCGTATGTACAATATAACATTTAATTTAGCAAATTTTGGCTTGCCTTTAAAAAGCACTAATACTGTGTTCATGAGAACTGAGAACTCAGAATGTCCAACTCAGAACCTCCTACTTTCATGTGAAGTCAGCTCGCTGAAGTGCTGTGGTTACACCCACTGACTGACAGAAAGACTGAGTGACACAGTAGCATTCCACTCGAATGCCAAGAAAACACAAGATTAGCTTCACAGTCATGTCTACTTTTAATTTATACAAATAATTGCTTGTATTACTCCCAGTTTTGCAGTTTTCTAGCAGGTTTGGAGTTTATGTTCTGCCACTCTGTCTGATTTCCCTGGTGGGAAAGTGACGTCAGTGCATACCCTCTCATTGTTTTATACTATTAAACTTTACTGCCATCTACTGGATATTAAGATGTATGGCATTGTTGAGCTCAGAGTTTTGCCAAGCCCAAATACTACATCCTGCAACATTAGCAAAAGTGAAAATAAATGCGTGGATCTTCCCTGTGACTCGGATTTGCTCCAAAATTAGTGGTTTCATCCTTGGTCCATGCTTCACCTTTCCACCAAGTTTCATGAAAATTGGGCTGGGGGTTTTGCTCAATCCTGTTTAAAACGAACAAACAGACAGACAGTGAGAAAACCCACACTGAAAACATAACCTCCTTTATGTCACATGTTTTTCTATCTTTGATATAGTGAGAAACAAAATTCAAGTGAAAAACAGGGGAAAAAACTCACAATAACTTGGTTGCTTGTTTAGCAACGTCCTTGTCTTTATGCTGTTGTGTATGTCTCTATGTCTGTGAATAATGATTAATAAAGTTCATCTTTAATATTCTTTCCATTCTGCACTCTCAGGCGCATCCTTTCAGCTCCGCAGATCCTGCGAGTGGGAACAGAAGAGCAGGTGTTTGTGGAGGTACAGGACCAAGAAGGCGCAGATCAATTAAATGTCCATATCAGAGTTATGAACTTCCCAAGTAAAGACACAGACCTCTGCAATTACCCTGTCACACTAAATCCTGCAAACAATTATCAAGCTCTTGTTAAAATAACGGTAAGTCATAGCCACCCCCGATAGCAAGATCCAATAGGCTTTAATTGCCTTTTTGTTGCCCAGAGAATAAAGCCTAGTTTAACAGTTCAAAAAGTCAGTTGGTTTATGATTTACTTTGATGTTGGGCAGTGATTCTATGCATTAAAGAGTAAGTATAACCTCTAGTTCTGTGCATTTCAATTAATTCCATTAAATTGGAATGAAATTGATACCTTTAATATGGTTTGTTTTCACATTGCACATATTACTTACTGACGAGAGGTCAGAGACGAATAGCCGGACTAGTTGAAGCTGACAGGAAGATTGCATGAATTTCTTTTACAGTAAATTCTTTACAGCTTTATTGCGCAGAAAATTCAATTCAATTTTATTTGTATTGCACTTTTAACAACAGACTTTGTCACAAAAGTGTATAAATTCGGAATACAAACTTATGAATCTATAAAATTATCTATATATCCCTAATGAGCAACCTGTGGTGACGGTGGCAAGGAAAAACTCCCTAAGCCGACAGGAAGAAGAAATCATGAGAGGAACCAGACTCAAAAAGGAACCCATCCTCATTTGGGTGGCATTGGATAGTGCACTTACAACTAACACACTTCAGTAATAGGGACAAGTTTTGAGTGCAGGACTGTTCGTGGTGATTTGAGTCCTATGCCATTGTAGCAGAACCGCTCATGTCGACAGCAGTCCAATGCCATGTTCACAGTTCTACGTGCATGTTGAGGCTGTATCATCAACAGGAGCAAGTGGTTTCCAAGTGATGACTCCAACCAGAAGTAGGACATCAGGATGGATCAGGCAAGTCTGGAAATAAGAAGGTCAGGACCACTGGAGTCTCAGGAGTAGCATGTGCAGCTCAACAGACAGAGAAAGAGAGAAACAGAAAAGAGAGAAGAGAAAAGAGAAAAAGCAGATAGTTAGGGATGCTCATTGTCATGTAACGGTTAAGGAACAGAGAAAAGTCTCTGAAAAATCTCTGAGAAAAACATCTCAGAACACACAAGACATCAAACATTGAGGCAAATGGAGCAAGAGCAAAAGAGCAAAAGATCAGACTGGATTCCCCACCTGTCAGCCAAGAACAGGAATCTGAGCCTACATGTTCATGTGTTTCATCCTCAGGCAGCAATTCAACTCTGAACTGACCAACTGCAAATGTGTTCTGGTGTTTTGGATAGACAGACAAAAAAGGAAATAAAATCAAGTTAAAATGCACAAAATGTAAAAGAAGTTATGTATTTAATTATCTAAACATTTCATGTCCTATCTCATCATGTCCTAACCTGCTAAATGCCATATTAATATACATGAACCTTTCCAATTAAAACATTCCTAGTCCATATTCTTTTGTTTAAAAAAAAAATAGTTCTTTGATAAGTCACGGAATTAATGCAACATTTCAATATGTTCAAGATTGTTTTTTTTCAGGATAAGCACTTATTTAACTCCAGTTTCATGATTTCATCCATGCAGTGTCTTTTCAGGGAAGGCTTTGCTTATTTCTGAAAGACACTGCCAAATCACATTCTGCACATATTACTACAGCATGGCTCTGTTGCAGAAGAGTCTGGGTGCTTAACAGGCCTGCCTGCAGTCCAGACCAATCACCCGCTGAAAAGATTTTACACAGTGTTCCAGCATTTTGGAAATTTAGTTGTAGCTATTAAAATTAATATTGCTAATAATTTAATATAAGTATTAATTCTGTAGGCGGCACGGTGGTGCGGTGGTTAGCACTGTCGCCTCACAGCAAGAAGGTCCTGGGTTCGATCCCCGGGTCACCC
>JAQQZX010000010.1:905257-915881 GCA_030068355.1 Notoglanidium maculatum
TATCCAGTCTCTTTTAAAGTCATAACAATAAAGAAATAATTGAATTAGAAGGTGTGTCCAAACTTTTGACCGGTAGTATATGCCTTGACAAAATATATTCAATTTCATCTTACAATGTTAGATCTATGGTGTCATAGGGAGTCATGGGAATATCATCTCATAGAAATAATGAAAATACAGCAGCAAAATGGGCAGATGTTTCCTTTATGCAAAATAATTTCTGCAGTATGATATTGATCTCATATAGTAAGTAAATAACCTGCTTCTGACCTAAATTCTGTAGATCACACGCGGAGTAGGTGAAGTAGTGCTAAAAAGGGAACAGATCCTGCAAACCTTTCCAGACATAAATACAATCATCAAGGAAACATTGTACGTAGCTGTCAGCGTGCTTACGGATACAGGTAAGTAGAGCGCAGGCTGTTGTCTGCTTGTCTTCGTCTCCTGGGTCTTATGTTAAACTTTAAGGCTCTGACACATAAATCAAGAATAAGAATACTCACTTATGTTTCTTTTTATAACACAGGGCGGCTGAATGTTTGTTTCTGCTCGGTCAGAAGACGTTGATTAATTGTCTATAACAGCAATCTGAATGTAGTGCAGCTACAAAGCACAGGTTTATAATAATGTGATTGTTGCTGCTCCATGTGTAATTATCAAGTTTTCTTTACATTTATTTAACATTTATGGAAAAAGTCTCTAGTGTCAGTGCTTTGAAAAAAATCAGTAACTTTAAGTTTTCTGACATGGAAGCTGCTACAACATAAGCGACAACAAAAATTAACTTGCTTTACAGATATTCAATAACATTAAATATAACTATAAATGGATAAAAGGATGATGTTATTTAATACAGTGGATACAAACAACGTACACGCAGGTTTTTGTGATGTGAAAAAATAAACCAAATCACGTCAGATATGTTCCGTCGTTAACGTGATGTAACAACCAATAACATTCAAGCGAAATGCTAGAAAATGAAAAACTAGAAAAATGAACTGAAAATGAATCATTTGGTTGAATAAGTGTACACACTCTTTTATTGTGGGGCATGTAAATGTGCTCAGAGTTAAACAATCACATTCAGCCTCATGTTCAAAAGTAATTTTTCATGTCATCAATTAATTCTGATTAACGGCAAATAAAAAACAAGTTGTTTCTGTAAAAAACTTGGCTTGTTTCATCTGATTGCTGTCATGTCAAGTCATGGTCCACGAAAAGCTTATAAAGCATGTACGGGATCTCACTGTGGGATGGAATTGATTAAAAAAAAAATTCCAAATCATTAGATGTACCATGGAACACTGTGAGGACCATCATCATCATCATCATCATCATCATTAAATGGAGAAAATTGGGTACCACAATGACATTACCAAGAACAGGACCATTCAACAAGATCAAAGTGTATAATGGAGGCTGCAAGTACTGGTCACTCCCTGTGTATAGCAATCTCTTTTATTATTTACACGTCTGGGCAATGGGGTAGGATGGCTTTCTCACGAGAAAAAGAAATCATCCGCACCACCTAAATCACCCAAAACTATATGTTACGACCTGATTAGGCCAAGACAGAAGTTCTGGGTACAATTCTATCAGAAATGTTCAGTGAAAATCAAGGCAGCTTATCATATAAAGAACACCATACCTACAGAGAAGCATGGTGGTGGCAGCATCAGCATCATGGTACATCTACTTCTCTTCAGCTAGGACTGGGACTCTGGTCAAGATGAAGAGAATCATGGACAGTTCCAAAATACATATCTATTTAGGAGTAGAACCTGCAGACTTCTGCTACTTCTGGACTTCAGTTTTTTTTTTTTTTTAAAGAAATAATTCACCTTCCTGCAACAAAAAGCATGTAAGAAAATGACTTCAGAAACCTGAGATCCTGTGTAGGAAATCCCTCCACAAGTTGATAGATCTAGATCTGGAACAAAATTGTCAAATCCAGACGTACGAAGTTGGAAGACTCATTCAAAAAGACTGTATACAAGCAAAAGGTGCTTTAAATAAGCTTTTACGAAAGAGGTGTGTACACTTACGCAAAATAGTTACTGTAAGGTTTTTTTTTCTATTTGTTTTTTCCCTCCTAAAACCTTTCTCTTTGTTTTTCACTTGAATGTCATTGGATGCTATTTCACATTAAAGGTGGGCATTTTTATTATATTATTTTAATAATAATTAAAATAATTTTCTTTGCTCCTTCACAAAAACCTGCCATTTTAACAGGGTGTGTAGACTTTTTCATAAGTACTGCAGTTAAACATTTACCACCCTGAAGTTGATTATTTTCCACTACTAGCACATCACTTTGCTGAAAAACATCGCAATTTACCAAAGATTTACTTTTACTTATCGTTTGATAGTTACAGTTAATGTATTTACATACACATGCGTGAGTTTATTGCAAGTTGGCAGATGTTGAAGACATCTAATAACATTTATTACAACTGTGTGTGTTTCAGGCAGTGAAATGGTGGAAGCTGAGAGGAGGGGTATTCATATAGTGACATCACCTTACACCATCCACTTCACCAGAACCCCCAAATATTTCAAACCTGGAATGCCCTTTAGCTTAATGGTACAAACTATATCCATTTAATTTAGCCATATTTATATAGTGCTTTTAACAGTAGACACTAATTTCAAGCAGCTGTACAGAATTGTCTTCATTCAATTGTCTTCAGAATTGGGATTGTCTTCATTTTTGGACCACGTTCTTTGCTGCTCCCGGTCGTAGTGCACATGCATTCAGGAACTCACATGCTTTCAACAGAAATTCGACCCAAAAGTTCTTTATATTCATAGTCAGTTTAAACAGATTCTTTAGACAGTTTTATCTTCCATATTAAGATAATGCAAACTAGCCTCAGAGATTGCCAAGAAGAAATATGTCAAGAAAATGTACTTGTGATTAGAATAATAAGCAGGGTTTATTTATAAAAAAAAAAAAAAACATCCTTGAGATTTGCTGTCTCCTCAGTGTCTTCTTTGTCTGCCTATCTAAACAAAAGTTTTCAAATAAAAGGCACACAGCCCTACAGTATCCAGGCAGATATGCAGAGCATAAGGATCATATGCAAAATATGAATGTCTGATATCATTAGTGGTATGTATAAGAAGCTAATCTAGAATATTTACATACATACAGCATATACAATCATAATAAAGCATATACCCTTTAACACCCTAATGTTGCAGTATACAAGCTTCAATAGTTGCTGGAAGGAGTGAAACACAGGGAGTTTTGGACATATTGTACCAATGGGAGAAATTTAAGCCAGCCTCCTGCTTGGTTGGTATTGCAGTATGATCGCCAGATGGATGATTTCTTGGTTAGCGATTCAACCTGTTCATTAAACTGGGGATGATCACCGAGACTCCCAAATTGTCCATGCTGGACCATACCTGGGACATGAACTGAACCCCTCATTATTGACAGGTTCTTCTGGGATGCCATTGTATCTAAATACACAGTTAAATACTAGCTTTGTGGTTTCAAAGGCAGTGGGATAATAGAGCAAATGTTTTATTATAATCTATATATAATATATTATAATTTATGGTAGTGACTGTATAATGGGCTTTAAGTTGATTTCAATGCATAAGATTTTGTGTCTTCTCCTGTCTCCCAGGTGTATGTAGTGAACCCTGATGGGACACCAGCAAAACATGTTGAATTGTTGTTGACTCCAGGAGATAAGGGAGGACGCACTTCGGAGAACGGCATGGCCTTGTTCACCATTAACACCGTGCAAAGCACCACTGAGCTAATAATCACCGTAAGCTTCACTTTCACACTCCTCATTTTTCTTTATTTTCATATTTTCTTTATTTCATGCTGACATGTTGTATACACAGGACATTTACTGCATTATTTGGTTTTATTTTTGCAGCTTAGAATTAATTAATTATGTATTTTTTAAAATATGGGGGGGGGGGGATGATAAAGAGGGATCGTTACAGAATTTGGATAAAATGCCTATTCCTAAACCACATCAGTAAAAATATGGCTCACTAGGAAAATGTGCTTATCTGACTGTTTAATCACAATATAACATGAAATTTCAGCAACTTTGCAGAAGGCTTTAAGCTCAGCACACATGCATCATGTGACATGTTCAACGAGCAATTTTATTTAATATTATTATTATTTAATATTAGATGATGTTTTTGAAGGGGGGCGCACACTATTGTTCCAGTTAAAAAGTGATTTTTATATTATATTAATCTTTTTCCTCATGCACTCTTTGCCTTATGCTAAGTTCAAACATTACTATGTTCCACTAAAGGTAAAGACGAAGGATGCAAAACTTAAAGAGGAAAACCAAGCACTTAACACAATGACAGCACATGCTTACAGTCCTGGTTCCCAAAACTACCTGCACATTAGCTTACCTCCTCAAGAGCTCAAGATTGGAGATCATTTCTCTCTCATGATAAATATTGATTCTAAACAAGAAGCCCATCATATTACTTATATGGTACGTATTATAACTGTAAGCATATCAATAAATGCACACCTACATTTGTTCTAAATATTGTACATTACCTTATCTTATCTCATTTTTGTCACCTCATATTTTTTGTCACCTGATTTTATTTGTCACACTTCTACTAATTTTTCCAGGTTATAAGTAAAGGGCAGATTGTGCGCGCCTCTAAGCTGAAAAGAGATAAAAATCTTGTGATGGCCGAAAAACTTGATATCACCAAGGACATGCTTCCTTCATTCCGAGTGGTGGCGTATTACCACGTAGGACACTCTGAGGTCGTGTCTGACTCCATCTGGGTTGATGTGGAGGACACATGTATTGAAAAGGTTTGTTTATTATTATCCTGTTTTTCTCAGTAAACTGGCAAAGATGTCATTAAAAAGCAACCATACAGCATGCATCACTGAGGATGTTAGGCAAATGTTCTCTCACAGGTCTGTGAGATGATTTGAAAATTTTATAGCATCTTATACCACAGTGCTGCTGAATTCTGGATTCCGATTAGTCAGAAGGTGTTGATTAATTTACTATAACAGTAGCTTTGACAGTGGTGCAGCTGCTAGTCAGAGATTTCTATTAATGCTCTTGTTCTTATATGGTATTGTTTCTATAGTAACAGCTCGTTCACAGGGGCTTTAATGGTGGGCATTTCACATAAATGAATTGAAGTTAATAGCACAAAAGAAAGAAACAAGAAAACTTTAAATGGAAGCCTAAAGATACCGCTTTACTTCTCTGACAGCTACCAAGTGCTAACGCTGGAGACTCCTTCCATAAATGTTACACCACTATGTGGATGGAATGACAATAAACACCTACATGTCCTAGTTAAAACATTACCTGGTACTACAAATAATGATTAAGATGGGTGATGTGGCATTCACGTTAAAGCTGAGGCATCTTCTCCGTCATAAAATACTGTAGTTGGCATGTTAATATATTAGTCACATGAGTTAAATGTCAGTGTAACTGGTAATGTCTTTCTTTTAATTCTAATGCATCAAGCTTGAAGTGGAAGTAAAGGATGTTCAAGTTGCATATGTTCCTGCTGACCCAATTACATTAAAAATTACTGGGACTAAAAAGGCAAAAGTTTATCTGGTAGCTGTGGATAAAGGCGTCTACATCCTCAACAACAAAAACAGACTCACTCAGACCAAGGTGAGTAATTACCACCAGGCTCAGGGGTGGACAAATCAGTAGCCGGGACACTGATTAGGTTACAGTAATCTGATTCAATCTGGGCTAAAGAAATCACTGTAGTGTTTGTGAAGTTCATATTTGGAAAGTGGAGAGCACAGGATTTAAAAAAGTGTGTAACTTTCCCAGTACAGCTAGCTAGCAGATAAATGTGAAAAAAGGAAGCCCTTTGGATTTCAATTAATGATCTAGAATTATATAATTTTGTAATTATGTTGAATGGTTTAATTAATTGGAAATTGAACCCTAAGGCTCATATTCAGGCAATGATTAGTTTTTGCTATTTCAAAAACATATTGAGTCAAGGCACCGCTGTATCATATCAGTGATGAGTTTAAGTTTTTATTCTTGCACCACTATTAGCTAATTATCTTGCCATATGTTATTACATTACATTAACTACCATTTTTTTAACCTAGTCAGTTTCCAAAACTGGTACCAGGCAGGAACCTGAGCTTTTACTTGCCCTGTGGTCTAGCGAATAGATTTAAGATTTGCCCATTCTGATGCTACGTAATTAACACTGTTAATATTCCTGCATATTTCTGAAGCTGTAATGACACATGCAGATTGTTGAATACGGTGCTTTCATTGTTCCCACCAACAGATCTGGGACATTATTGAGAAGCATGACATTGGCTGTACAGCTGGCAGTGGTAAAAACAGTATGGGGGTTTTCTATGATGCAGGTCTGCTGTTCATATCAGATACTGCAGGAAGCACTGCAGAACGAAGAGGTGTGGTAAAGTGTTCAGGGTCCATTTAGATAACTATAATGATAAAAAAAAATCTAATTTTATGCTATGTTAAAGAACTAGCAGCTGCATGCTAGCGACATGTCCTTTCTTCTTGTTGGGAATTACCAAAGAGTATGTGAAAGGCATTCCACAGCTAGCTGCTATGGTATTCCAGGTAGTTGCTAGGATGGAGGTGGGCAGGGCAAGCCACTCTTAATTATCTTTGGTATGTGTTAATTGACAGATGGTTAAATTCTACCAGGATTAAAAAGCTAGTCCAAGAAAATATACAAACATTTCATTTAAAAATATAGGATAACAGTTTTGTATACATAATTTTGCACTTTAAAAACATGAAACGTTTGAGATATTCAGAATTATTATTACGACTGAATACTTTACACATTCCTATTTTGTCCCATTGTGTAGAATACAATGTGACCCTTGACACAAATGCAATAAAAACTCAGAAATTATAAAGATGAATGAGTGACTGAAAGATACATAACAGCATTCATACCATGTTTTTCCTGCTTTTTCTTTCCTGCATTGAGATAACAGTTAGCCATGAAACTAACCTTAGTGACCTTGTGACACTTATGTATGTATAGAACATCATGAGAAACTTGAAACAACCAAAGGTACCATGGTTGAGTTGCAATATATTTCAATGAAAATAATTGTAAATGGTGTGAAAGGTAATTCCACCCCAACCGTAATTTTATCTTTTGTAACTTGTTTTTTATTAAATTGAGTCATGTGATTTGTTACAAGTTTGCATGTGTGAGACCATGTTCTTCAAGATGGCGGTACATATCATGAAAATACAGAAATACCTACAGTAAAACATACATGTCCCTCTGTTTATCTTTGCATCGGTGAAGATACCTCCTGCACACCTGAATCAAAAAGAAAGCGGCGTTCCATCACCAAATCACAACTCATAAGCAAACTGGGTTAGTGTGTTTTATAAAACCAATAGACTTGATCCTGAATTAAATTGTACATTGTATATAAAGTTTAAGATCAAGCTATATTTAAAGGTTTTATCTATTTTATCTTTTTTACATGGCAACCCATTTTTCAATGCAGTAAGTGAGTACAACGACACACTGAAACAGTGTTGCAGGGATGGATTGGTGGAAAACTTTCTGGGTTACACCTGCAAGCGAAGATCTGAGTATATCGAAGATGGAGATGAATGCCGCAAAGCCTTTCTGAATTGTTGTCAAAAACTTGCTGATTTGAGAAAAGAAGCTGTGCAGGGAGAGCTGCACTTTGCCAGAAGTAAGTTTCTTTCTTTTTAGCATTAAAGCAGTTTACAATGCATTTTGAAAAAAATGTAATTTGTAGACAATTGCTATAGAAAGGGAGCTGACAAAGAAGAACGAGAAGTTTAAATGTGGTGATCGAGTAAAAACAAAACAAAACATTTATAGCAGGATATTGCCAGGCAAGATACTTGATTTATTAGGTGAGAAACATATATAGCACCAATAATAAGATCTCACAGCTGATGTGTTTTCTGAAGACACAATCAAGTCATACCCAAGTCATCACATCCATGTGTTGAACATCTCATTCCAAATGTATTCCCAACTTTATAATGAGCTCCACTATTCTGGGAAGGCTTTCCACTAGATGTTGGAGCGTGGCTGTGGGGATTTGTGTTCGTTCAGCTACCAGAGCATTAGTTTAGACACTAGCATTAGCATTTGAGTTCACTCCACTCCAATGTTAATGTTAACACGCCGTGTCTTCATAGAGCTGCTTTGTGCACAGGCGCATTGTCATGCTGGAGCAGGTTTGGGCCTCTTAGTTCCAGTGAAGGGAAACTGTAATGAAACAGCATACAGAGACATTCTATACAATTCTGAGCTTCCAAGTTTGTGGAAATAATTTGGGGAAGGTCTACATATGGGTGTGAAGGTCAGGTGTCCGCATACATTTGGATAAATAGTGAACTTGGCTGATTCAGTATACTGTAATGTGTCAATCTAACTCTCACCATTCATCAATTTTATAACTTTCTAGGAAGCTGAAGTGCTCCCATTTACCAGTTTTTCCAGATTTTCCAGTTCATAATTGTCAAAGTTATTGGTAAATAAACAGTAATTATTAGACCACTGTAGCCTCCCCTGATTTAAGATAAAGACAAAGTTACTTTTTAAAGGATGTGTGTGCTTGATTAAGTTTAAAAATATCCAATAAAACACCTACCAGCCACGCTCTTAGCCACCAAAATTCTCATGATGCATGGTGATCGATTTGTGTGTTCCGCCATTTTCTGGTGCCACCATTAATGCAGTGGCAAGTCATAGTTTCTCAGTGTCTGCTGCTGACAGTGACAGCAGCATGGGTACTTTGATTGACAATATTAGGCAGTGGTCCCAGTTACTGATGAAGGTACCTTATATGGATGGTGATCTTAATGTTATTTAAATTTTACATATTATTTAGACATTGGTTATAACATTAGCCAGAATTAAAGAATAGAGAAATAGAGAAATAACAGACCACTTTGCCATTCGCCACATTTCAAGTGATGAATAATTTGTAATATACTTTACTAAAGTCGTTATACTAGCTAGCATAATCATTCAGGAGTTGTGTTTAACCATTACCAGACTAGTTACCTTAGTTAAAAAATCAATTTATGTTTTTATAGTGTAATAGTGTGGTCTCAGACAGGGGCACTCCATGAATTAAAGGCTTGTGTATGATGCATTCATGTTTTTTTTTTCCAACAACGTTGAACTTTGCTCATAATGTTTGAGCAGCTGAGAACTGCACAGGTTATTCCTGATTTTCTAGACATCGTTGTCAAAAGTAAAATGACATAAAAAGTAAAATTAGTAAATTGTACACTTCTGAGGACAGCTTGCATTCACACACACACATATTAGATCACACATAGTAGATGCCACCACAGTAATGGTAACTTGTTTCCTTCTTTACTTCTGGTATTTCCCATGATTTGTCTATATGTTACATCATATTGTTATGGCCCTAATAGTATTAGGAATAACATGAGCATTTCATAAAACTTTCTAATATATGTTAAATGTAATATAGAGAGCATTTTCCGTGTTATTTAAGGTGAAGAGACAGACGCAAATGAAATGTCTGATGAAATTGTATCACGCTCATACTTCCCTGAGAGCTGGATGTGGTATACAGAAGAGATTCCCAACTGTGATGAAAATGGGAATTGGTAAGTAGGAAACTGCTTGTGCACTGCAATATTATTAGCATGTTTCATTTAACTGAGCAAAAGTGATTGTATAAAGTAATGATAATTATAGTAATAACCACTAATGACAACAATTGCATTAGTGATCTCCTAGACTGAATAACAGCGCTCCTGAAGATTCCAGAAGTGGGTTACCCTGTAACTGGACCCCAAACTGTCTCAATTAAGTTAGTCAAGTGTGACTGGGGGTTTGTAAACACCTAAGTGTAGGGTCAGAACACATCAATCGATCAGTTGCGAGTGATCCACCTGTCCCTGAAGTTCCTCTTGTTGCCTCTTAGATTATTTTCCCATGAACTAGTTGAACAGTTCTTTCTACCTGCCACAGCATGCTCTTAGGTGGGACCACTCACGACTGGTCTGACTTCCCAGTGACTCTAGGCTTCAGCAGCTAGGCCACAGAGCCCTACTTGTTGTTCAAAGATGTCAGTCTGGAGAATGTGGTTCTAACTGCTGCCGCCATAGATACGGCATTGACACTCACACACGGTGAAGTACTTATACTTGCATGTATGGTGCACATGTCCTCATGGAGGCGCTGCTACATGCAACACACAGAAGAAGACCAGAAAAAGCAATGCATGTTCTGTGTTTTACTGTAGAGATAATAAACAGGAAATAACACAAACAAAATGTTTTTGGAAACAAATGTACTAGGGGAAAAAACCTCCCATAATTAATTATGATCCCAGTAATTTCTCACTGACAGCACACATCCCTGAGGGAGCCAGTACTGGTGGTCAGGGGGTATTTTACCTGCTGCTTCCTGTTAGAGAGGAAATCTGTGCTCCACTGACAGAAGGAGACTGGGTTACTTTCATTCACATTTACATTTATGTCATTTGGGAGACGCCCTTATACATACATCTTATTTTTTTTATACAAGTGAGCAGTGAAGGTTAAGGGCCTTGCTCAAGGGCCCAGCAGTGGCAGCT
>JAQQZX010000010.1:915981-931874 GCA_030068355.1 Notoglanidium maculatum
AAACTCCACACAGAAAGGCACCCTGGGATCAAACCCAGGACCTTCTTGCTGTGAGGCGACAGTGCTAACCACTGCACCAAAGTGCCGCCCTATTATTGTTATTATTATTATTATTATTATTATTATTATTATTACCTTACTAAACATACTTTTACTTGCTATTTACATGGCAATATATATATATATATATATGTGTTAACACTATTTACCTTAATAGCATATAGCTTATCATGGTTGACAAAAAATGTATGAGTCTAGTAAATAATATTGTAGATGGTATCCAGTTTCACCTGAAGCGACCCAGCTAGCAAAAGCACAAGCTGCTTTGCAGTGAACTGTGTTGGCTAACACTAGCTTGGGTGTTCTTTTCTGTTAATAGATATTCTTCCACCTTCATAGTAGTGTATTACTGATGCAACACATAGTGTGACAAATATCTCCAGGTGGATAGAAGGGGCTTTGCAAGAGTGTTCCTATATACTAGTGAACATTGCTAACGTTTATTGTCAGGAGGTCTCGCAGATCTCGACTGTAAAATACTGCAATTACAGCTGTAGTGAATGAACCAGAAACACAGTACCCATGGTAAATATACTACAGAAGTGCTTGTGCAAGTAGCTCATTATGCAAAAAAGAAAAAAAATCTCACACAATGCAGCAATAAAATGCACCCAAATATATTATTGTTTCTCTACTCAGTGATCCTGTGTTCAGTGATCATAACCTACCAGAATCCATCACCACCTGGGTGATCTCTGCTATCAGTCTTTCAGATGATTCTGGTGAGTGTGACCAAATTCGTAGCTCCCACAATGATGTAAGAAGCATGTGTTTGTGCTCCATATACTTTGTACCAATTTCTTTTCTTCTTTACAGTAAAAATAGTTACTCAAAATTACATAACTTTACTTTGAAGATGAAATTTACAATGAAGTACTTCTTGTTTTCTGCTTTTCTTAGGTATTTGTGTTGCACATCCACTTGAGGTGATAGTTAAGAAGAGATTCTTTGTTGATCTGAAATTGCCTTACTCTGCTACAGTCAATGAGCAAATAGAGATCAAAGCGGTTATCCATAACTTAGACGACAGACTGCTGAGAAAGGTTCTTTGTCCTCAAAACTTCTCACATCATTCAGAATATTGCATTTAGCTGATAAAGCCAATGATGTGACATTTTATTAGTCATCAATAACTAATCTATTGAACTCCTTAATGCTACACAGGTTTATGTGGAGTTGAAGGAGAATAATGAAATATGCAGCATGGCCAGCTTTCAGAGCAAGTATCGCACCACTGTCAGAATTGATCCCAAATCATCCCGTGCTGTCCCTTTTGTCATCATTCCCCTAAAGGCAGGGCAATATGAAATTGAGGTGAAGGCCTTTGACTTGGATTCACAAAGGTCGGATGGTGTGAGGAAAACATTCAAAGTAGTGGTAAGCTATTGACATTTGATTATTGATTTGTAAATTAACAAAGTTTCATAAATCCTGCTGACAGATTTAACCTACACTGTGTGGCCAAAAGCATGTGGACTATGAGCACCACATCCATATGTGTTTGCTGTACATCTCATTCCAAAACTATAGACATTAATGTGAAGATTGTCGCCATGACAGAAGCAATCTCATCAATTGTCCAGGTTTGTGAGCTTCTGTGGCCTACTACTTCACAGCTGAGGTGTTGAACCATCTACATGTCTTCATTTGAGTTTGGGGCAGCTCTAGTAGGATAAGCAATTTAGCTTTCTCCAAGGACTGCTAAACAGCGACAAGTCCTTATCTACCCTGATAGTGAATGGACAGCCATCTCAGCATAGCGCAGCACTATGTTTGGCATCTCTTTATTTCCTAATAGGCTGATTACAACCTTTCTAAAGGAACCAAGGTTTTTTACTCGCCACGGTTGGGAACCACTTGTGCTGGAGTCTTATGAACTTAGACATGAAGCTGACTTGAAGTGAGTGTCGTTGCATCAGCTAATAGGTTTCGAAGGGACTTGTTAGTAAGGTGGCATCCTATGATAGTGCAATGTTAAATGTCACTGAGCTCTTCAATATGATGCCTTTGACTCTGAATATATACATAGTGCTTATAAATCAAAATCACCTCGTTTTATACTAGCGAAAGGAAGACAAAGCTCATATTAATGTCTATGGTTTTGGAATGAGATGTTTAACAAATAAATGAATGAAGGAATGAATGAGCTACACTCAGGTACAATGAAATTCCATACGGTTTCTCTCTAATAGAAGCAAACACAAAAGAAATATAGAATATAGGATATTAATATAAAAAACATAATATGACGTAAAATATAAAAGTGGCGGTAGTAGAAGCAGCACGAGACAAATATACAATACAGAATATAGATAAAATATAAAGTATAAATTTTGAAAGCGGCAGTTGTTTTAGCAGCAGCAGTAATAGCAGCATAACGTATTAAAGTGATTCTTGTGCAAGTTACCGGACTATAATTTTTAACAATATCTGTGTTAAAAGGCTTTAAGAGTGAGGGTGGGTGTATGAGTGTGTGCATATGTGTGTGAGTCACAGTTTCTGGTGTGTGTGTAAGCACTCACAGTCCTTGCAATCAGTACTAGGCTGGGCATGGAGAGGTGTGATGGAGGCTGCAGCTCTGGGAAAGAAGCTGTTCCTCTGTCTGTTTCCTCTTATTGTGCTCAACAATAACGTTTGCCGGATGGCAGTGGTTCAAGCGGGGCGTGGCCAGGGTGTGTGGTGTGTTTAAGAATACTTTTGGCCTTCCTTCTCAGTCAGCTGGCATAAATGGTGTCTAGGTTTGGGAGCTCTGTCCCTTCAATCCACTGGGCTGCCTTCACCACATGGTGGCGCAGCTGGTAAGGACATATGGGTGTGATGTTTAGGAGCATGTAAAAATGTAAGTTTGTGTTTAGATTATTAGTAAAGTGGCCTCAACTTGTCCATTTTCCTGTTTTTGCTCTGTGTCTCTTTGTTTTGTTGCCTTGGAAAGACTCAGGGTGTTTTGGCGTCTACAGGAGAGGTCACTTTAATATTAGAGCCTGACAAGCATGGTGAGTAAACTGTTCTGTTCTTTATCAAATGATTTAGCGTACTCAAATCGTGGACTGGAAAACACTTTCGACCATCAACCATCAGTAACAAATAAACATTTTATGTATACAAGCATCATAATGTTATTCATGTCCTGTGTTTTGGCCAGGAGGAAAACAAAGATCAGAATTTAAGAGGCCGTTCCTGGAGAACCAAATGCCAGAAACGGAGGCTCACACATACATATCTGTTAGAGGTAATACTTCTACAACAGGTAATTAAAATAACATAGAAATTAGAGTGAGAATTAAAATGGTGAGTGAAATAAAATAAACCAAAATTTGTACTCTTTACAAATCACGTATAAACAGTAAGTATAATGCTAATGATATGCGAATGACCTTATAAAGGAAGCTCATACTAAAAACTCAAGTAACTTAAATATAATAGCATTGATCACTATTGTTCGTCTTACCTCAGCACTTCTGTCTTCTTTATTTTAAACTCATGGCAAAGTTTACAAGTAATAATAACCTTTTCCGGACTGCTCACTATCAGCACATTGTGAATTGTATATATGCATGAATAGTTTGGCGTGCCATGACCAAGGACGACGTCTTTCTACGACAAATATATCATAATCTGTTAATTTTCTAAATGTCAAGAATGCAATATTTTATCTGACAAAAAAATTGTGTAGATTTCTTTCATCTAAACATAGCTCATGTACAGATTTGCCTTGCATACAGTGTAAGCTATAAATCGTAATAAATATCTATTGTTCTCAGTCTCTATTTTGTCTAAACAAGCATTTTAATTTAAGACAGCTTGAGAGAGAAGTAAATTCCTTGGCACGATCAGGCTGAGTATAGTGCACTTGGCAGAATATTATATAAATGAAAAATTGTGCTATTACGCCTCTGTCACTCGATCTGTATTTTGATATTATAATATTTGAACATAGGGTATTGTTATATGCTTTTCAGCAGAGTGAAGTAAACTTGGTGTCCGTTCTTACAGGCAAGCCATTAGTGCAGATGATTAATGAAGCCATCAGTGGTAAAGGTCTAGAAAGTCTCATCAAAGAGCCATCTGGCTGTGGAGAACAAAACCTGATGGCCATGGTCCTGCCTCTCCTCGCAACACATTACCTGGACAAAACCAACCAGTGGAATGATGTAGGGGTGGATAAACGCACCGAAGCCATCAGTCACATTCAGACAGGTTGGATATAAGGCTTTAAATGGGGCGTTTGCCTTTATATGTGCTTTCATTTTACATGTGATATCTGGATTTCAGTCCAGAGAGCAGTCAGAGGAGATGTGGGCTGGAAGCAGGTGCTAGAAGTTAGCAGTGCTACACAATCACATACACGTACACTCCTGGGCAAAGAAAATGAGGCAAAGCCAATACTGCAAAAACATTTTAAGTTTTTAATGGTCTCAACAGCTAATCATTGGTCAGGAAAATGAGCAAGAATGAAACAGATAGATAAAGTAAATCGGTGTGGTGCAGCTTTTCCCTCGATCTCCATTAAATGTTGAAGACTTGTGGGGAAATTTGCAGACGGCTTTTTACAGAAAGAAGAGTCCGTGCTGTTCCACTCGATGTTAAAGTCTTCAAACAGAAGAGATTCTGGAACATTTTGAACACTCAGACAACAGTTTCAGCAATGAGCGAAAGAAGGTCGAGGCCTCAGGAGTGCTTTTATTAGTCCTTGTTAATTTTCTGCCCAGTGATTTTCGTTGAGAACATTAAAAGCTTAATGTTTCGCAATATTGGGTTTGCCTCATTTTTTTTGCCCAGGAGTGTACAGCACCACTAAACACTTATGATGAGTGCTAATACTCAAGAGTTTGCTTTCTTACTTTCTTACTTACAGGTCATTGTTTTTCCTCTTATCGCAGGGTATGTGACAGAGCTCAAGTTTCGTAGTGAAACGGGGTATTTTTCCATTTTTCCCGGTCGACCAGGCAGCACATGGTAAGTTTTTTTCTACTGTTTTTTTTTTTACTCTATTATTTAAAATGTGACAAGTTTATTTTATTTATTATTGCTGAACAATTCTGAGTGATTCCATGAATGACAGAAATCCTAGAGCAAAATTACTTTCAGGATACAACTCCAGTCAAACAATCAATATAAACCAATCTATTACATTTCCATAATATCTTTAATTCTATTATATTTTATTAGCATGCACGTTTAAGATTAAATATTGTCACAACGCATCTTTACAGAAATCAAGATGCACAGAATGTTATTATCCCTTATTAACAAACCAGAGGTGAAGATGGTGAATAAAAAGTCCCTGAGACAACCTTAAGAATTGTGTTACAAATATTTAAGAAGGAAAATACCATTTTACGTCCCAACATTATTGAATTACTGCTGCCCTCTGTGTGTGGGACTTGGATTGGATAATCACAAGGCCTGAAATATAACACATTAACAAAGATTTTTCTTTTTGCTCATCCAAGACATCCACTTTATCTCTCTCTAGGCTAACTGCGTACGTGGTGAAAATGTTCAGTGTGGCGGATAATTTGATCCGCTTAGACCAAACTGTAATTTGTGCTGCCATGAATTGGCTGATCACAAGCACGAAGGATTCTGAAGGCAAGTTCTTTGAAGTGACAGCCATTTACTCCAGCTCGATGGGGGTAAGTTACCACAGGTGACATTTTAAAACCTCATTTGTTGCTCAGGTCAAAGTGACAGTTTGAATTTTGGCGAAAATGATTGTTTCAATGTTATGTATTTGTCTCAGTTCCTTTAAAAAGGATTCCAGCATCAGTGGGACTTTCCTTGTTGAATCACTAGGACGGCATATCATTTTGTACTTGTCAATATCATATTGTAATATTCTAAAAGCTGGGTATAATTCTCTTCCAATGCGAATCTGCCTGTTATACATGTTAGAGCACTGGCATGAGACACTTCAGGGTTTGACCATGGGGGATTTATCTGATTCTGACTTTTTTTACAGGGCAAAAGTTCTGGTCTGACTATGACAGCCTTTGTGTTGATCGCATTACAGAAGGGAAGCCATATTTGTGAGGATAAAATACCTGTAAGTACAAAGGCTAAAACCTATCTCTGCTTATAGCCTGTACGTTTCCTGCCTTACAGCCATAGTTCATGTTGTTGGTTTTAGTTTTCTCTATTTCTATTTCTCTATCGCAATAAAGTACCTGCAGCTACGAGTTCTGGACACAGAACTATGTCTACACAGCCATATTTGTGTACCTTTAAATTTTTTTTATTTAATAACAACGCTTTGTAAGTATTTCAGAAATAAGGAATAAAACGCTGTGTATAATGCTCTTATAGTAAAATAGTCAATGACAGTGGCATGATGAAGGACAGTTACTCATGCCACCCTGAGGCTGTTTATTTTTCATCTTGTGTGTCAAAGTCCCAAAGAGTTTTATTCCTCTAATAACACTGAATTGAAATATTTTATTTATTTGTTCAAAGAACAACACATACATTTTAGAATTTGAAGTTACATTTGATGTTAAATCAGTTAATCAGTGTTATTGTTCTTAAATGAAGGTGTATAAGTCATGTGTGTGTGTGTGTGTGTGTGTGTGTGTGTGTGTGTGTGTGTGTGTTCATGTGCAGACAGTTTAAATGCATTCACTTTATACCTTAAAAAAAAGTCAATAGTATTTTACAGATAAATATCACTCTATACCTAATAATCTTTGCATATGATCCCATGCTTCAACTCAAACACGAGTCTCATTTTAGCTTGAAATTTTTCAGCATTTTTCACATCACATAAGGAGCGCAGCAAATTACATTGCAGAGAACATTGCTTCTGCATCTGATCCATACGCCGTAGCCATGGCATCCTGTGCTCTAGCAAATGCTGACCAGTTGGATTCTGAACTATTGTTCAAATTTGCTTCACCCGGTAAGCCAGAGAAAGAATATATTCAATTCTGAAGTGGAAAATTCATGTTTTTCGGGATGTATATAGAAATATTTTTGTGTATCCAGAAACCTGTGATTCAATCATGTGTTGTTGTGGTTCATCTCAGCTGAAGCATAAAAAAACCTGATGATGTGTTTCATAATTTCCCAGTTCCATTCCTTTACCTCTGGATAAATATAAAGAAAACAATTTTTCCCAGGAGTTTATAAAAGCTTAATGTTTTGCAATATTGGATTTGACTCATTTTTTTGCCCAGGAGTGTAAATGTTTAAATAGTGCCTAAGAATGACTTTTCAAAGTCTATTTTAAAAATATTACAGCTGTTTCTCTGGCTAAATGTTTTCGTTCCTGCTAAACCATCATCTGCTGAAGACTGCATTTGTATGTGTAGATCATATTTACTGGAGTGTTGACAATATACAGATATAGAGAAAAATGATGATGCAATTGCACCTCGGACCCATATTTGTAGTGGTATAATGTCTTATAGTGTGGATTTATAGGTGTATGTGTTCTGTATTAAAGACCGGAGCCACTGGCCGGTGAGAGAGAGTCATGAGTTTACACTGGAGGCGACCGGTTACGCTCTCCTGGCACTTCTTAAGGTTCGTGACTTTGACAGTGCCAAGCCCATTGTAAACTGGCTGAAGTCAAAGCAAACATATGCATCTGGATACCGCTCCACCCAGGTAACGTGGTGTATATTATTATTTTGATTTTCATTTTATTTTCCTTTATCTCTTTTTTTCCCTTTTATTTCAGAAAGCATGTTTCACATGATATCCAGTTTAAAGTTTATTTGAAGCTCATTGTAGCTTGATGTAAAGCTACATCGAATATATTTGCTACAATATTCGGCTTTTATAGGCAGTCCTGTCTATAATAGTATATATATATATATACGATATACGAATCAAGATAGATGTATCATGTTTTAATAATGACTGGGAGTCTCTTTTTCCACTGATTTTTTACTTCAGTGCAGTGTATATCTAAAGGTCAGTGGACAGAACAAAAAACTCTGCATTTGAAAGTAGCCTAGTATCTGTTACTGTGTCTGCTGGTGTTTCACTATTGTTAACACTGATGCTAATAAATAGTTATATCTTTACTCCATCTTCAGGCTACTGCTGTGGTGTTTGAGGCTATAGCTAGGTACATGACTGAGAAACCTCCATCCACTGAGGGATCTTTGACTGTCATTGTCGGTTCTACCGCAAGAACTACAGAGTTCAAAGGCTCATTCTCCAAAAGTGATAAAAGCTTACAGCGCTCAGACAAGGTAAGAACAGAGGGAGGCCTTTAAAACACGTTATATAAGCATTGTTCACATATATTTTATCATTTTCTCCTCTTTTGAAATATTTTCATTCATATTCAGTAAGCACTTTATCCTGGTTAGGGTTATGGTGGATTCCAAGATTATCCTGGGAACACTGGGCAGGAATACACCTTGGATGGGACAGAGGGCACCATGCGCACACACACACACACACACACACACACCTAGAGTCAATTTAGTACAGCCAGTACACTTACTGGCATGTTTTGGGAGGTGGGAGGAAACCGGAGAACCCAGATGAAACCGTGAGCTCAGGATCTTCCTGGGGACTGTGAAATGAAAAACTGGAAGCACTTGTAAGTCATGTTAGCAATGTTGCAAACTACCACATGACTCTTAGTCAAAGAGGCCCTTTATTGTGGTCAGGGCCATGGGACACAAGTTATAACGGTTTGCAAAAGTCTGTTAATGGATTAAAAAACAAAACGGACAAACTTTTATGGGTTTAATATTCTATTATTTTCAATAGTTCCTGGCAAATGGAGACCTAACAGTAACGGCAAGTGGGAAAGGTGAAGGCTCCATATCAGTAAGTGACCTCTGTTTGTGTCTTCTGGAACACTTATGATTGGAAGCATTTGATAAAATTATTTAACCTTTTTGTATGTCATACTATACATATGGAATTCATTTTGTGTGAAATGATATGAAGCATACAGTGCGTCAAAATGCAAACAGACGCAAAGGGACAGAACCACAGACAAAGAAGCATTCCAGGATCAAAGAGAGTATTCCAAGCAAATTGCTGATTCCTGGAAAGGAAACAAAAGAAGGAAAGCAAAGTAACCATTGTCACCAGCAGTGGTGCTGGCAGGATTATATTTCATAGTTTGTATTTCTCAATAGAAGCCCCTGTCCACCCGTTTGTAGACTACCTTTAATAAGGTTCCAGCGCACACATATATGACTACTCAGTGAGCGAGTGAGCGAGCAAGAGAGAGAGAGATTGATTCAGGCTTATTGAATGGTACTGGTACAACACCATCACAAAACTCTGAAAAGCTCAGAAAAGCTGCTACAAGCAAATAGAATTATTTCAAAAGCCGAGAATATGAGTTCAGGGAGTAAAGAAAGAACGCAAACACAAATGATAAATTCAAAAACTACTGAAGGATTTCAGAAGCAAAGGAAGGTTTCCAGACGCAAATAGAAAAATTCCAGAATCACAGGGGAAAGAAAACAAGCAAAGAAAGCATTCCAGGAGTAAATAAAGTGATTCCAGAAGCAAAGGGAACATACCGGGAACAAAAGGATAATTACAGCAGTAATCAAATCATTATGGAAGAAAAAGCAGCCAAAGAAGCAAAGACACAAATATTTAATTTTACAGTTTTTGTTTTAGTACTATATTATTATTATTATTATTATTATTAGACTTTTCATTACATATCTGTTTATCTCTCCATAATACAGATTGTCACCCTGTATTTCACCAAACCTGCTGAAAATGAAACAAAGTGTAACAAGTTTAATCTGGATGTAAAAATGATCAGAAATAGAACTGGTAAGTTTATAAGTAATTACATTTATGTATTTATGTATTTATAATTATTACTCTGTGACCCGGTGTTTATGGATGTGGAAAGAGATAGAATTTGAGCGCAACTAAAAAATATAAACCACTAGCTCACCCACTTCATATGTGGTTTAATACTACACCACTAACCCTATCTGTGGTGACCACCTGCAGAGGAACACTCCCAACCAGTCAGAAATCGCTGCATCACCACCAAGCCAAAATTTCAGCTCATTTGACTGAGCTGCATGCGGCTTCGTGGTTTAAAGTATATCTGTCAGCCTCTCGGATTTAAACTGGACAGAAACTGACACTTTTTCTAATATAAGAATGAATTAAGAAGAAGCCCCCCTTTTTGAACCGGTGTACCTTGTCTATCACACCTCAGTTCAATAGGGAATGTACTTCTTTGGACAGAGCAACAGCTTTACAAGCTAGGTATTCGGCTGTAAAATGCCCCATTACATGCCCCTGCCCATCAGGGATGCTATCAAATCATCAGTATTGGAGGTCGCTGGTTATAGCCCTCCCCATGGGCTATATAAGGGGCTCTCAAGCACTTGAGGAGTCTGAAGGTGCGGGGCTGTAGCGTCATATAGTGTACGTATTCAGCTTTGCTTGAATGAAAAATGAAAGATTGAAACCTTTCAGGAATGCGAATGAGACAAAACGATTTCATTTGTTTCTATAAAAATGAAAGGTAGAAGCTGTTTGCATCTTAACCTTGCCCCCCTACCTAAGTTAGTTCCCTAAGATGAACTATATTCCTATAATTTTTGTGAAATGTTTTGATATCTTATTGCAGCTTCCTACCCAAAAGCAGAAGCGACTTATACGATTATCATAGAGACCATGTAAGTAGAGCACATTTTTTAACATACTTTTCACTTTAAGTCACCCTATGGTTCTTAAAGTATTTGCTTATGAACAAATGGTGGAATTAAATCAAAACAAATACCAATTAATAACAATAAGTGCATTAAAATTAAATTCATTATGTTCACTGATGTTGCTAACAGTCAATATAATGAATTATTAATCTATTCTATGAAGCTCGATGTGAAACGTATTTAGATTCAGATCTCAAAAGAAGCAGGCATTTACCATGCACGATGAGTGCATTACTAGTTGTAAATTTTCTGAGCTAATATAATAATTCTATATAATTTCCTTTGAGACAGATGTCTGCTATATAATGTCAGTGATTTAAAATGATTTGTTTAATACCTTTTATGCATGTGAGGTGATGCTGTAATTCAATTTTAATGAAGAAATGTTATATTTTAATTACTTTCCCTTCTGCACCTACACACCACTGCATTTCGGTCCTCAACTGCAGTAGGTCTTCTTCCTTTAATTGTCTCAGAGTCTTCATCATTTTAAAAACAAGTTCCCTTGAGTGCATAGTTTGATTTTAGGGAAATGAAAAATGTCTCACAGTGCTGGGTCAGGCGAATAGGGAAAGTGGTCAAGTACTGGGTCAAAAACTGCTTCACTGAGAGCTCTTCGTGTGCTCCTGCGTTGTCCTGATGAAGAAGGAGACCATTTCCCCAGCGCTGGCCTCTTTCTTCTGACCCCTTCTCACAAAGTTTCAAGAACTTTTTTTGTAATAGTGTTGGTTCACTGTTAGTCCATTGGGAACCCAGTTCTCCATAATTACATCCTTAATGCCAAATAACCAGCTTTTATTCCCTGATGTTTACATGTAGATATGTTAAACAACATAGAACATAACGTATTATGAATCGAACCACAGAATTTTCAAGTTCAAGTGAATTCAAGTGAACAAAGCTCCAAGATGAAATTCTTGAATTTGATATTGTTTTCGGTGATCATATGGTTGTAACATCAGGAATGTCTGGATTTATTCAGCCACTTTAAGTAGGTGGTTGGGTCCAGGATGACCAGACCATTCTCTATACTTTTAGATTACAGTCAGATTTGTAATGTTTGTCTTGTGTGATTTTTTTTTTTTTTTTTTCATTAGATTCCTGGATGAAACAAGAGAGGCTGCTATGACAATCCTGGACATCAGCATGCTGACAGGTTTTATAGCGGATACAACTGACCTGGAAAATGTATGAGTTCAGAAAAAAAAAATTACATTTAAACCTATCAGTTTAAAATATTCCATGTCATCCAGTGTTTTACACCAAATAAGTGGAACACATGTATTTTATGGTGTTTACCATCATTAATATCACTGATTAGATGGTATAGCACACTGGATCTGTTGCTTAAACACTGCCATCTACTTTTGTGCTTGCTTCTTCATGACAGTTCCTGCATTAAGTTCTCCTTAACAAAATAGGGAACCTAATTAGTCAAGCTCTTGACACATATTTGTAATAGAAACACTCCTCAGTATATCTAACAAAGATCTAACAGCAGCTTATATAAAGCATGAGATATGCCTACCTCTCCACCACCTGGGACAACATAGCCCCAGTCCTATTCTCCTGTGTTATGTGAGCTCAGGTATGGAGTTTTGCTCTCATGTCTCACTGGTTATGGGACTCCTTGAAAGCACAAACAGAAACCAATATGTAAACTGGCAGAGATAGGTCACATGTGAGAATCGCCATACGCTACCTGCTAGCTTGACCCGCCTCCTTTTCACCCACCTCTGATGCTCGACCACACCCCCACTGCCACAGGGAACTAATTAGGGTGAACACAAAACAGGTGTGCACAAGCGACGCGCAAGGAGACCACAGCCCTGCCCACTTTGTTCACAAGCCCAAGCAAACAGAGCAAATTTCACTGCAAAGAGAAAGAAAACCAGAACAATTAGTGCTGAGTGTCTTTCACACTTTGCATCCTTTCCCCTTCGGTGAATCAAATTTTCCACCTGGTCAATGGTCAAAAAATGGTTCTACATTTTGCTTTACCTGAAAAAAAAAACAGAAATATGTAGTTTTCAGGTGTCTTCTCATCATCAAAACAAGACAGCAACCCAAAGAATAGGTGAACAAGAATTAGTAAAATGGTCAAAACACAGATAATAGAGTAAACAAAGCTCGGCTCATCTGTCCTATCAATCAGAGCATATGTGTGTCTGTAGAACTTGATCAGGGAATACAAGTGGAATCATACGGATCTGCAGGAGCAACATGGAGCCAAAAAGTGCAATTTTGTGAGGTCAAATAGGGTTAGGTCTATGCACATACACATAAAAAGCTCGCACATATGCTACATTTACTTTGCACATAGACTACATTTTCTCACACATATAAAAAAAACATATAAGTTACACATACACTACTTTTACTTCACACATGCACATAAAAAGTTTGCGCACACATGACTTTTTCTTGCAAACTTTTAATGTATCATGTGAATGATGAAAGTTGCATATACGTGGTAAAAAGAAAGAATAAGTATAAAGCCAAATAAAAATATGCTGTATATATATATATATATATATATATATATATATATATATTGTAAATATTATTGTAAATATATGTTACAAATAATATTTTAAATATATATAATATTATTATTATTATTATTATTATTATTTATAATGTATATTTACAATAATATTTACAATATATATTATTGTATATATATATATATATAAATCTAACCATAAATAAACTTTTTAAATATATTGATGGTGCATTTCGTAAAGGAAGTCTCAGACACAAAAATATTATTTTACTTCAAATAAGTGCTGAAATAAAATATACATTTCAAATATAATTTTATGTGTCAGAAAATCTATTGTTTGCATATAATTATGTGCAAAGTAAAAGTACTGCGTGTGCAAGTTATTTATGTGTATGTGCAAGCAAAAGTAATGTATGTAGAAGGTAAAAGTAACGTGCATGCGAGCGATTTATGTGTATGTGCAAGCGTTATTGATATATGGCCTAAATGGCACCTCATAGAAAACCATGCCCACTGCCAAGCACTGATTTAATATCTTTATATTTGAAGACAATTTCAAAATAAAGTTCTGTGAACCTCTCCCACTTGTGTGCGCTCCATTGTTGTGGGTTCCATGGTGCCACACTGACCCGGAAGTACACTGACCTGAATGAAAAACTATACATTTTTTCCAGTCCCTTCCGGGGCTTCCGTAGAATAATAATTATTGTGACTGGGTAAAAAAGTTGCTTTGTTTTTGTTTTTCAGTTGATGGGAAAAGACAGGTACATTCTGAAGTTTGAGCTGAACAAACAGCTTTCAGAGCGAGGATCCCTCATCATCTACCTGAAAAAGGTACTCACAACAGATGAGAATAATAATCCAAACAATACGCAACAACAAACAGTGTAAATTAAGAAAAATGTAAAGCCACATTCACACCAGAATTTTCAGCTCACATCCACTTGCAACTATACACAACCAAGACTAGTAGACATTTTATTTCCATCAAGGTGACCTCTTGTGGTAAGCGTGAGAAGTGAATGTATTGACTAAGATCTACAAATCATAAGGAAACTAGAGAAAAGAAATTAGAAAATGGAAGGCTTAAATTCAGTGATAAGACTAAAACTACTGAATAAATTCCAAGAAGTTATAAATTAAACCAAGCAAATGTTTGTGAAATGAAAGAAATGGAGTTAAGAGGCACTGAAAATGTAATTACCCCACGTTGCTTCTTTAATTCACCTTCAAGTCTTTGTTACGTATAATGATCTATACAGTGTATAATTCTCATAGTTACGTTCTTAATGAGTAATCATAAATGATTCTAATGAGTCTTATTTTGTGATTCAATAATCCAATAATATAATTACATTGGTTTGACAGAGTCAGCATAATGTTCTGCACAATCGTATTCTATGATTCTATTAATTATTATTATTCTATTTGAAAATTTGGCACAGATGTAGATCCCATACTGGAGTAAGGCACTTTTGCTTTTGGAGAAGATCGCAGTTACAATTGCCCCATAGCAACGCTCCCGTAGGAATACATGGGAAATGCTGAATTGGTCCTACCATATTTCTAGAAACATTATAGTAACCGCCTGGGACCATATTACAGCCACCTTGCAAAACCCTAGCAACCAGCTGGATTAGCATAGCAACCACCTAGCAACAGCATAGCAAGCAACTCAAATATGATAGAAACCACATCACAACATCCTAGCCACCGACTGGGTTAGCATAGCAACCACCTAGCAACACATCCAAATGGAATATGCTAGCAACATTTTAATGTTTTGGCCTAGCCTTTAGCCTTTTAACCTTTACAGTCTTAACTGTTAAATATTTTAACATTTAAAATGACAACAAAACATTATAATATTGTTTAACTCTTTAGCATGTCTAGCAGGCTCTGTCAAGCTAACATCAAAGTTTATCTATGAACTTAAACCTTCTAGATATTTATTAGTAATCATCACTTCATGTATCTAAATTTTTTACTTTCAAAAGTTCATTTTTCTCTCTTCAGGTCTCAAATAAGCATCGAGAAAAAATTGCTTTCCGAGTTCACAGGATGTTAAAAGTTGCTGTTCCTCAACCGGCGGCAGTAACTGTGTATGAGTATTACAGCAAAGGTGAGAAACAAAGCAGTCGCATCATGAACGTGGTTTACGTATATGTGAGCGGAAAGATGCGTAAATGTGTCATTGTGTTGCATTGGAAAAGCTCTGTTTGTGTGTGTGGGTGTGTGGGTGTGTGTGTGGGGGTGGGGTTGTGGGTCTGTGTGTGGGTGTGTGTGTGGGGGTGGGGGTGTGGGTCTGTGTGTGGGTGGGCGTAAGTGTGTCTGTGTGTGGGTGTGTGTGTGCATGTATCTGTGTGGGTGGGTGGATGTGTGGGGGGGTGGGGGTGTGGGTTTGTGTGTGGGTGGGTGTGGGTGTGTCTGTGTGTGTGGGTGTGTGTGTGGATGTATCTGTGTGGGTGGGTGGATGTGTGGGTGGGTGGGGGTGTGGGTTTGTGTATGGGTGGGTGTGGGTGTGGGTGTGTGGGTGGTTGTGTGGGTGTGGGTGTGGGTGTGGGTGTGTGGGTGGCTGTGTGGGTGTGTGTGTGGGTGTGTGTGTGTGGGTGTTTGTGGGTGGGTGGGTGTGTCTGTGTGTGTGGGTTTGTGTGTGGGTGGGT
>JAQQZX010000010.1:931974-945219 GCA_030068355.1 Notoglanidium maculatum
CAGGCCTCTCTCATCTTTTTAAGTGGGAGAACTTGCACAATTGGTGGCTGACTAAATACTTTTTTGCCCCACTGTACCTTCTTAAAACCATGAGCTCTGTAGTCAGTGTTATAGATCTGACCAGTTACTGTGTCTGAATGTTGATCGATTGATTGAAACAAATATGATTGTGATCTTATTTAAGTGTTGAGGTGCAATGTTTTATTTACTGTTGATGGAGCGAGCAGCCATGATGAAATATGTCATCCTATACATGTGATTCAGAAATTCTCAACTTTTAAAGAAATGCCCTTTATATTACAGCAGCGCATGCATCAGGCACATCTTTTCTTTTTTTTTCATCACACACAAACACACTCCTACTTATCATCTGTCTGCAGTGTGCATCTTTCATGGTCGCTAGGTTTAACAGGCTTTGTTTGCTCTGCCTCTACTTCTATATGTTTTACATATATAATATTTTTTTAATGGACATTTTGTTCGGCAGCATGTTACAGTTTTAGTGCGCTTATATTTCCTGTGGAGACGCTGCTGCCAGACAAGGTTGGGTATCAAAGCACCGGGTGATACTTTACTACTGTGACTATGGCTATATGAAAAGGGAAGGAAGAAAGAAAAGAAGAGGATTGCTTTACAGTAGATGAGAACGAGTGGTTAGCGTGTTATAATGCAGCTAATCATTATAAAAAATGATTAGCATTAGCAGGAGTGGCCCAATTACCTATATTTTGCTTAAACATGTCATTGTAAAACATTGATTAAGTGTCATTTGTACTATATTATATTTATGGGAGTGAGTGTTTTTTTTCCTCTGTACAAACACATTATGCCATTAATCATTGTATGTGTGTGTTATTATTCAGAATACGGCATCTCTGGATCAGTTTGATTTGCTGAAGACTCTGGGAACAGGCTCGTTTGGCCGTGTGATGCTCGTCAGGCACCGGGAGAACGGCCAGCACTACGCCATGAAGATCCTCAACAAGCAGAAGGTACGCAACTTACATGTATCTTTGACATTTACACCATCCAGCCTATCAGAAAGTCACCTCCATTCTGTTTTAAAGATTTACTTGATATATTAGCGGTTCCAAAAAAAAGACGATAGTAAAAAGTGGAGTAGCGCCTGGACGTTAACCCTCATCAGGGAATCCAGAATATGCAAATTAGAAACACACACACCCACCCCTGCTAATTGCTTAAAAGGGTGTTTCAAATGGCCTTCATTTGCATTTAAGAACCTGATTGGCTTATTTATTTTATGATGCAGTAACACCAGTCACATGTATCTCTCTGTCTCTCTCAGGTGGTGAAGTTGAAGCAGATTGAACACACTCTGAATGAGAAACGCATCCTTCAGGCTGTCAGTTTTCCTTTCCTAGTACAGCTCGAATACTCCTTTAAGGTGTGTGTGTGTGCGTTCTCTAGTGTTATACAGAGACTCTCATGAGAATGGGTGTTGTATTGAACATGGTGTTGTAAATACTTTGTGTGTGTGTGTGTAGGATAACACTAACCTGTACATGGTGATGGAGTATGTTCAGGGAGGAGAGATGTTTTCACATTTGCGCAGGATTGGCAGGTTCAGGTGAGCCACACACTTTACACACGCTTTCACATGTCAGTAAATGAAACATTTTAATAAAAGGCTGACTGTTATATTTTTATCCACCTTTCCATTAAACTTCAATGAACTGAGCACCAGTCATTATATTGGGACATGATATTGTTGTGTCTCCCCCGTAGTAGTAATGCAGTGGATTGTCAGATTTAATTTTTGTGCACCGACATCTTTTAGTAAATTTTGGGAAAATTTTGTCATTTGTGTTTTAGTATTTTATGAACTCCTTAGCAGTTATGTGTAAATGTAGTATAATGTGACAGGATTTTTATTACACAATATGTAATATTTCCCTATTTTTTTTTCTGTGGAAGCTTTGACAGGAGAGTTTTTTCAGGAAGTGATGTCATTCAAGTAAATCAGGTTAAAAAATAATTTTGATAAACAAGCAGCTGATAGCCAACACTTTCATTTTTCATTTAATAGCTTTTTATTATTCAACTATCAATGGAACAGAGCCATTTTATAAAAGGCTATAAAAGTGCAAAAGTTTGTATTCCCCATGATGAATGAATACTTCTCTCGGTATCTCTCTCTCTCTCTCTCTTTCTGTTTATACAGTGAACCTCATGCTCGGTTTTATGCATCTCAGATAGTTCTGACATTTGAGTATCTTCACGCTCTGGATCTCATCTACAGAGATCTGAAACCAGAAAACCTCCTCATCGACCAGCAGGGCTACATACAGGTCTCTCTCGCGCTCTCTCGCTCACACACACACACACACACACACACACACACACACACACACACACACACACACGCACACACACACATACACACCCACACACACACACTTTCATTTTCCTCGAAGCAGCTATTAATTTCATTAATGGTACTTTAGCAGTGAATTGTGAGACTTATTGGTGATTGTCCTTTTTCAGCCAATCAGATCACAAGAATTATATTAAATGAAAGTCCTACAGTCATCCTCTGAGCTTCCTCTTCCTGCATCAGTGCATTTCATGCTGTCACACTGTATAATTGCTGCCTTTTTGACAACCAGATATTGGACTGACTGTGTCAGTGTTACTGGGTCTGTGCTTAATTTTCATGATTCAGTTTCATTTATACTGATAATCGAGTTCTCAAACACACTTCACTACATATAGTACAGTACATGTAGTGCATTTACAGCACACAGCAGTGCAGCAGATCCTCCCTGTTACATTGAAACATAACTATGTTATCTAGCTAGCTACATTATGGGACAACTGGGAAATGTTAATTAGTTAGCTGGTATTGGCTTCCTTTCTACTCTTGATGAAACCCACTGGGATCGTTTACCCAGCCGGACGTGAGCAGTCACTCTGCTTCTGTGCTTTTTAAATGCTTTGAAGCTCTCCAGAACAGGGAGAAGGGTAGTGTGTCATAAATATACATATCAGGAAAACACAAATTTGGTAAGTTTTCTCCCAGTTTAGGTGGAGTTAGGAGTTCATAAGAAGGTACATAAGGATCAAATCTAATAAACCTGTCCAAGTATCATTTATTTCAGTGAGTAATATTTGCCATCTAGTTGCAGTTACCATATTTGAGACTGAATCAACAACAACAAGAACAAATCATGGGACTGAAACGTGAGGAGAAAAAGCGAGAGTCTGGTCACAATTGAACTGAACTCAGCTGCCCTCTACTGTCCTCATAGAGCACTGCATCATACTGAAACCACATTTAACTTCATCAGAAAAGCTGACTTCAGGTGAGAGGCAGGATACACCCTAACACAGGGCTCTCACAGAAACAAACAATTATTAACACTCACATTCACACCTATGGGCAACTTGGAGTAGTCAGCTGACCTAATCTGCATGTCTTTGGACGGTGAGAGGAAACCGGAGCACCCGGAGGAAAATCATGCAGGAATGGGGAGAACATGCAAACTCCACAGAGAAAGGCCCCAGTTGGTCTACAGGTTCAAACTCAGAACCTTCTTGCTGTGAGGCGACACCACTGCACCACCATGTAATGAGTGATGCAAATTTTCCTCAAAACAGTGAACTGTACAGTGTTACAGATTTAACATGTAAATATGTCTGTATGTTGATTGATCTAAAGAAAATACTTGTATATGCAGTATAATTAAATTTAGGAAAGGAAGTGTCACTGTTTACTTTCGATGCTGTGAGCAGCCATGTTGATTTGAAATCACTCTGTAAACTGGAAAGGACACCATAGTTGAGAAAAAAATCTCCAAGCTGACAAGTCAGGGAGGTGTTTTTGTTGGCTTTTACAGTTGTGAGTTAGCATAGGTTAAAGGTTTAAAGTGAAGCTTGATGCTTACTGTAGGGTTTAATATGAGTGTGTGTGTGTGTGTGTGTGTGTGTGTGTGTGTGTGTGCGCACGCACAGGTGACAGATTTTGGCTTTGCAAAGCGTGTTAAAGGTCGCACATGGACGCTTTGTGGCACGCCCGAGTATCTGGCTCCAGAGATCATCTTGAGTAAAGTAAGTCTCAGTGCTGTTTCCGTTTTTTCCTTTTTTTACTCGGTACAAATCAGATGTGATGTGTATGTTATCCAGATATTGTGTATAGAGGTATTACAATAAATTAATTTTAAAAAAAGTTTGCCATGAAGTAGCTGAGATACTTGGTGCCTTTGATGAGTGAATTTAGCCATTAGTTTGCTATGCTAATCTGTGAAAGAATGTAACATGTAAAGGTTAACATGTTAATCATACAACCAATTTTACACTGATTAGTGCATTAGTTAATTTAACTAGTTATCTACAGTGTATATACAGCTACTACTATTTCTCAGTGGAATGTTAAAAAGTGCTGGACAGGCCACACCAACACAAGACAACAGTAGCTGTTACTCCGTCTCCTTTCTGTTCTCTCTCAGGGTTATAATAAAGCGGTGGACTGGTGGGCTCTGGGTGTGCTGGTGTACGAGATGGCAGCCGGGTATCCTCCATTCTTTGCAGATCAGCCAATCCACATCTACGAGAAGATCGTCTCAGGAAAGGTGATGACCAGCACACGAATAATCAAATCTGTGCTTTTTGGACCCTTTAGATAAGGGGTCACTTTTGTCACTTAATATAGAAAAATGGACTCTGACTGAATGAATGTATGTAAATGCAACCGCAAAATCCCTGTAGAGTAAAATGGCGCTGCTGAGGTCGGCTGCCTCGCTGGTTGCTCCGACCCGTTTTTCTCTTTTTTTGTTTTAACTTTTTTGCTATCCTGCTACCATGATCTTGCCCTCTTAACATGGCAATTACATCTATTAAATACAATAGAGATACTCTTATTTCTATTGGTCTACAATATATGGACTTACCAACGCTTTTAACACCGCACTCAACCTGGCCGAGAGAGATCCTGAGGGAGAACAAAAGACGTGACCCAAAGCGACGGCCCCGAGGGAAACGAGCCGGCGTAAGGAACAGGCTGCAGGCTCGAGCACACTGTGCACCCATGCCCAGTATCCTGCTAGCCAATGTTCAATCCATCGAGAACAAGCTTGATGACCTCAGAGCCAGAGTCAAGTTCCAGAGAGACATCCGGGACTGCAACCTCCTCTGCTTCACCGAGACATGGCTGAATCCAGCGGTACCGGACCATGCAATCCAGCTGGCAGAGTTCTTCTTGGTCTATCGAATGGAGTCGGGGAAGACAAGAGGAGGTGGAGTGTGTCTGATGGTGAACAACAACTGGTGCGACAATGCGAACATCTGTCCCCTCACACACTCATGCTCACCCAACCTGGAACTTCTGATCATCAAATGTCGCCCTTTTTATCTTCCTCGGGAATTCACCGCGGTCATAGTTAGTGCTGTCTATATTCCGCCTCAGGCAGACAGGGGCTCTGCCTTATGTGAGCTGCATGAGGCTCTCACTCACCACCAAACAATCCACCGGGACGCTGTGCTGATTGGAACAGAGGACTTTAATAATGTCAATCTCAAACGCGCACTCCCAAACCTCCACCAACACATCTCCTGCCCCACCAGGAGTAATAGGACATTAGACCACTGCTACACTCCGTTCAAAGACTGCTACAGCCCAAAGTCTCTGCCGGCGTTTGGGAAATCGGACCACATTTTCCTTATGCCTGTTTACAAACAGACGCTCAAACAGGAAGCCCCGGTCATGAGGGAGGTCGCATGCTGGACGAACCAATCAGTGGCCGCTCTGCAGGACGCATTGGATGACGCAGATTGGGATATGTTCTGGCGCAGCTCTGATGACATCGACATGTTACAAACAGACGCTCAAACAGGAAGCCCCGGTCATGAGGGAGGTCGCATGCTGGACGAACCAATCAGTGGCCGCTCTGCAGGACGCATTGGATGACGCAGATTGGGATATGTTCTGGCGCAGCTCTGATGACATCGACATGTTTATGGAAGTGGTTGTGGGATTTATCGGGAAACTTGCAGATGATACATTTCACAAAACAATCATCAGAACGTTTCCCAATCAGAAACCGTGGGTGCACAAAAACATCCGCGATGCTCTAAGATCACGCACCACTGCCTACAAAGAAGGGCTCACCACCGGCAACATGGACCAGTACAAAGCTGCATCCTACAACATGCGCAAAGCAGTGAAAGAGGCAAAGCGGACTTACGGGAGGAAACTAGAGTCGCAGCTACAACAATGTGACACTAGGAACCTCTGGAATGGACTGCGAATAATAACGGACTGCAGAAAACACCCTCTACAATGATGAGCGCCGATGCATCACTGGCTGACGAGCTGAACATGTTCTATGCTCGCTTCGAGGCTGCTGCCAACAACACCACTGTAAATAGTTACGGGAACAGCATCACGGAGCGTGCCAGGAGAAGGGGACGCTATCATCATTACAGAGCAATTCGTAAGGAAAGCCTTCAGGAGAGTGAACACAAGAAAGACTACGGGACCAGACGGCATCCCAAGTCGGGTCCTGAGAGCCTGCGCAGACCAGCTAGCACCGCTGTTCACTGAGATTTTCAATCTCTCCCTGGCTCAGGCAGTGATTCCCAGGTGCTTCAAGAATTCCATCATTGTTCCTGTCCCGAAGAAACAACAGCTCGCTTGCCCCAATGACTACTGCCCAGTAGCACTTACTTCAGATGTGATGAAGTGCTTTGAACATCTGGTTAGAGACTTCATCACCTCGTCACTTCCTGCAACCAGAGACCCACTGCAGTTCACTTACTAACCGTTCCACCGATGACGCCGTCGCCCATGTTTTACGTACAACCCCGAACCACCTGGACACCGGCAGAGGGAATTATGTAAGAATGTTGTTCGTAGACTACAGTTCTGCTTTCAACACCATAATCCCCTATAAGCTCTTCATCAAGTTTAGGGATCTGGGACTCAGCCCACCACTGTGTCAGTGGATCCTTAACTTTCTCACAGACAGGACACAATCAGTGAGGGTGGGCAAGCATGTCTCTCCCTCCATCACTCTCAGCACTGGAGCACCCTAGGGCTGTGTTTTGAGCCCCCTGCTGTACTCATTGTACACTCATGACTGTGTAGCCACGTCAGACTCGTCGGTTGTACCTGAGACTGAGACCTGGGACTTCCAACTACCACCGACGGTGCTAAAGAACTTTAACTCCTGCACCATGGAAAGCATCCTGACGGGAAACATCTGCACCTGGTTCGGGAACATCACCAAGCATCCGTACTGGGCTCCCTGACCTGCAGTCCATCTACACCAAGCGGTACTGGACCAAAGCCAGGAAGATAATGAAAGACCTCAGCCATCCCAACAATGGATTCTTCTCCCTGTTGAGGTCAGGGAAGCGTCTTTGCTCCCTCAAGGCCAACACAGAGAGAATGAGAAGGAGCTTCTTCCCTCAGGCTGTTTGGGTTTTGAACCAGAACACCACCTGGGACTGGACTCGGATCACTACCCCCCCCCCCCACACACACACACACACACTGAACTGCACTACAATGTACTTTACACCAAAAATTATAATTTGTCATTATGTTGCTGTAATTGCACATTTTTGCACATTTTATTCCATTTACTGCACATTTTATTTCATTTAATTGCACATTCTATTCCATTGTACATATTTCTATTTAAAGCTTATATTTTATATTTACATTTCATATCTTTATATCATTTTATATTTGCATATCTTTTATACATTTTATATCTTTTTATATCTTTATATCACTCTATAGCTACATTAATTTTTATTACATTTTATTCTTATCTTCTGTTTTTATTTTGTATTCTATTTTAGTGTTAATGGGTCAGGTACTGCAAATACATTTCACCGCATGTCGTACCATGTATAATTGTGTATGTGACAAATAAAATTTGAATTTGTTAGAAACACTGTACATAAGTCTGTATGTGTGCATGCGTGCAGGTGCGCTTTCCCTCACACTTCAGTTCGGATTTGAAGGAGCTCCTGCGTAACCTGCTGCAGGTCGACCTCACCAAGCGCTACGGCAACCTGAAGAACGGCGTCAACGACATCAAGGGCCATAAGTGGTTCTCCACCACTGACTGGATCACCATCTACCAGAGGAGGGTAATACAAACACACACACACACCCTCTTAAATCATTTACGCACCCAACACTGGGACATACGCAGCAGTACTTTTGGCAGTCGTATTTTTGCTATCATTAAAACTGCAGATTGAAAATAAGTATGTTGTTTGGTGGTGAAAGAGGTCATGCCTCCTTCACTAAGACTGACAAACACAGAGGCCACGCCTCCTTCACTGAGACACAGAGGCCACGCCTCCTTCACTGAGACACAGAGGCCACGCCTCCTTCACTGAGACACAGAGGCCACGCCTCCTTCACTGAGACTGAGACACAGGCCACGCCTCCTTCATGCAGACTGAGACACAGAGGCTACGCCTCCTTCACTGAGACACAGAGGCCACGCCTCCTTCACTGAGACTGAGACACAGAGGCCACGCCTCCTTCACGCAGACTGAGACAGGTCACGCCTCTGTCACCGAGACTCAGACACAGAGGCCTCGCCTCATTTACTGAGACAGAGACACAGAGGCCTCGCATCATTTACTGAGACAGAGACACAGAGGCCTCGCCTCATTTACTGAGACAGAGACACAGAGGCCTCGCATCATTTACTGAGACAGAGACACAGAGGCCACGCCTCCTTTACTGAGACTCAGACACAGAGGCCTCGCCTCTTTCTTTGAGATTGACAAAGGCAATGCTGAACTCTGTGTGTGGGTGTCTGTGTGTGTTTTAGGTTGAGGCTCCATTTATCCCTAAATGCAGGGGTCCAGGGGACACCAGCAACTTTGACGACTATGAGGAAGAGGAGATCCGAGTGTCCCTCACTGAGAAGTGCGCTAAAGAGTTCGCTGACTTCTAGCATGTCTGATTCAGATGAGCGAACAAGAATTAGCATGATGGATGTTTTTCTGTGTAGAATCAGTGCGAGCAGCTAAGAGGAGTACAGTGACGAGCCGGAAGGACAGACACCGTTGCCTTCGCCATCCCGTTTCTTCATCCATGTTTATCACAGTTATTTTTACTCTTTTTTTTCTGTCTATGTGCGGTTCATAACGGCGACAGGGACGCATTCGATGAGTCCTCACCTCAGGAGCGCTCGATTCACCCGGCATCTTCACCACAGACTGTTGTGTAATAAGTGACATTTTTTTATGCTTTGTGTTTCTTTTAGGCCTGTGTGTTGCTGTACTGTTATAATGCATTGAAAGGATGACGATGAGAAAAAGCCATGATTCTATAATGTTTATAGTGTCAAGTATAGAGCTTATTATGATATTATTATTACTATTATTATTATTATTATTATTAATTTTGTCCCTGGATCTGCCTGCGTCTCGGCCTGCCGCATTGATCAGTCTGAAGTGTCATATATGAAAAATGTGCCATGAGATCAGGGCTCGTTGGCAGAGCTTGATGGGTGTTTAGTTGATTAATGTTTCTGACAAGTCTGCTGAAGTCTAGGGCGTTTGCACTCTGTGCCCTTTAACATGTGGGGAGGTGACAGGAAAAGATCCTGACATTACAGTTTCATTTACACCTTTTTCCCTGAAGGGATTTTTGTTTTTATTCATGAACAGCTGTTTCAGTGCTGCTGGATTTTATCAGGACAGAGTTTCGAGTTTCGATTCTTCAGCTCTACACGCTGATTCTACAAACACATCGCAGCATGTAAATTCGATATGCTGTAGTTATCAGAAAATGAATGAAAGCTATTTAATTTATTTGTACGTTATATGAGTTGTGATGCCACTATCACACCAACATTTCTGCTATTTTTGCGTCATAAGGAGACGTTTGTGCTGTTTTAGGCTGCTTTCACACTTGCCTTTTTTTATTAAAAAAACAACACATCAATTTAAAATAGAAGAAATCATCAGATGATGGGTCAGTATTGTTTACAGTTGGAACTACGATGGTATCTGAATGAATACAATGTTCTTGCCTTTCATAGCTAGTGTTGGCTAACTCGCCTATCTTGCTCTCTAGATTAGATTTTTTTATTATCAGTAATGCAGATTGAATGCAGACTAATGGGAATCTGGAGAAGAGGAGGTTGTTTGCCTTCGCCGTAGCTTTGGAGGTAGAAAATAGAGAGAATCACTTCGTATTCCTTAATCTCGCCCCCAACTTGTACCCTGATGGTCTCACACTGGGTGCTTGATGTCAGGTGTGTTTTTCTGAAATTTTTTGGAGGTTGTGACCATCAAAACACCAAAGGCAGCTCTTTTTAAAGTGTATAAAGACTGCCTGCCTTGCTGACAGATTACATATAAAACATTCACTGATGGTTTGAGGAAAAAAAAGTGTGAAAGCAGCCTAATGTATTTACTTATTAAGCAATATTTTTGAATAAATTGTGTAATGGTGTGGGCTATCAAAACGTTCAAATAACCGTGAGTGGCAATCAGATCAGATGTCACCAATCACAGCTCAGGTGAGCTCATGTACAGAATTAATGCTCTCCCCTGCTTCATATGAACCTGTTAGCCATCTCCATCCCAGATCGATAATTGGAGACTCGGTGAAAATTTGCTTTTTAAATTCATTTGTGCTATGTTTGTGCCTTCAAAAGAAACTTTTGTGCTATTTTATGTCTTAAATTTAAGTTGTTTTAAAGCTTCGCTGTCACTCTTTGATATTTTGGTGCAACTGGAACGTTGTGTTGATGGTCTGCTGAATGATGTGACTCATTTTAAAAGTTCTGCATAACGAATTGTGAAGTAACAGAGCACAAATGTCTTGACGGCACAACACTAGTGCTAACGGACGAGGCAGTTTCGGTGCGAATGGGGCTTTGATGTTGTGCTGAGTGACCTTACGAGTCATCATTTGTAATGGCTAAATCTTTTGAAAGCCATACACTGGAATGGTGAATGGTGTTTGAATTTAAAAGTGTTTTTACAGAGAAACGTTTAGGGGTTAGTTTTAACCAGGTAACCTGCTAGATTTAAGCAGGGTTTAGAAATGACTAAAAGACTTCTACGGCTCAAACACAGCACAAACAGATTTCTCTTTTATTTGTTTTGTCTTTATATATCGAGCTGATGTAGTCTTACCATTTAGTGAAAGGAAAAAAAGCATGACTGACTTGAAGATCCACAAATCCAGTTATCCTCAGGTTATCCACAGTAACCCCACAGCATCCTGGTCAGGTCTGTCAGGGCACAGAAGGTGCATGTTTGAGCATATTTATGGAAATTTGGGCATCAGTGATTTTACGAGAGTGTCTACGAGTGTGAAAGTGGGCGTGTCTTTGAGTCAATATACAAAATCCATTTTCTTGGTCCTCTATATAACAGGAACTAACCTGACAGGATTTTTTACACCATATTCATAAATATTCATAGAACATCTTATAGAACCTTTGAATGCAATGATTTCAACAAATTTTTACATTCTGTGTGCTTTTCAAACAAGTGAGTAGTGTTCATGTTTGGGTTTTATGGATTTAATGGCACGCCCACTGGTCTGGAGACAGATCCTCCTCCATGAGCAGGAATGTGTGGGATCTGTAAATTGGAAGAGAGAAAGGTGGTCAGGGTGCACTTAGTATTTCCTATGTGTTATTTACATTCAGGTGCCCAAGCAAAGCAATTTGACTTGCATTTGAATAATTGTGAGAGGACAAGTCCAATGTCATGCCAAAATGAACATCTTTCTACAGTTTCATTTTGAACCCTGACTCCTGTTGGCATGCATCATTCTTCCCTTTTTTTTTAACTCCATAAATCATTTCCTTTGCTGGTAAAGTCTGTTCTTCCTCGGGCAGACGGGTAAAGTGAAACTGGATTCTTTTGGGTGTTCTGAATTTTGTAATACTCAAGTCTGTTAACTCTCCAGATTCCACAGCATCATTTACCGACTGAAGACACAGCGGAGTGCTCTGGTGATATTTTGCACCACAAGAATCATTCCAATAAAGTTTTACTTGTGTAAATAGCTCACTTGTGATGCCTTTTACTTTGTTTTCTTGGGAGGAACTATAAGGTGAATTCAGTTATATTGGGACAGTTTTTCTTAATTTCCACCTTATCTACGCTTTCTTGCTATTAAAAAAACACCCAGATCCACCAGCACATCCCACATTTCCAAAATCCGCAAAGTTCTGATTATCTACAGATGCAAGCAAAATGTTTATATCATATTGTAAATAAGAATGGCATAGCCTTTTGTTTGTTTTTTTTTTAATCAAAACTGAATAATAACCAGTCAGTTGTTTTAATGACAAGTCTTGTAAATTAGGACACATTTTCATTGCTTTGGGCCTAAAGTTTCATCCTCAATGACATGTTTAATTTTTTTTTTTTGGTAGCAAACTTATTCATTTAATCAATAAATTACTAGACCATCACATCCATATGTGCTACTTCCCCAAACTGTTGCCACAAAGTTGGAAGCACACAACTGTATAGAATGTCTTTGTATGCTGTAGGGTTACAGTTTCCCTTCACTGGAACTAAGAGGCCCTGGAACTGGAACTGGAGCCTCCTCGACATCCCGACATCAGCGCCTGACCTCACTAACGCTCCCGTAGCTGAATGAACACAAATCCCCACAGCTGCGCTCCGACATCTAGTGGGAAACCAGAACAGAAGAGTGGAGCGCGTTATAACAGGAAAGGGGAATAAATCTGGAATGGGAATTAGTGTATATTAACTGAGGTTCTATCATTCATTTCTTACTGCAATAACAACAATAACATGGTTTAGATATTTCAGAGGAGAAACCACCACTAAATGTTAAGTAACATTTTCTAATTAATTTCTTGCAGAAGCAGCACAACATAGACCTCAATCTCTAAAATTGCCATCAATGTCTGTCAAAATACAGTAAGTAAACTTTTCCGCACTTTTTTTGCACTTTCTCAGAGCGAGAGAGAGAGAGAGAGAGATTCTATATATCCGTTAAACTGAACCATGTCTTTCTTAATTTGGAACATCTTGAATATGATCCAGTTAAAAACATCTGTACAGGACTTGAACAAACTTTTTGCCAATTTTGTTACAGTAGTGCATGATCTGTGTACATATCCATCATATCTACACTACCAGTCCAGAGCTTGGACACACCTTCTAATTCAATGTTTTTCTTTATTTTTATGACTTTAAAAGAGACTGGATAATGATGGATTGTTGTTTCTCTTTACTTAGTTGAGCGGTTGT
>JAQQZX010000010.1:985720-994424 GCA_030068355.1 Notoglanidium maculatum
GGGGGGTTCTTGCACCTTTGTGAGGTCCAGATTTTACTATTCTTGGGAGGACAGAAACAGTGAAAGAGACAAAAAGTTTCCTTTTCATTACTGAGGTTAAGGTTAGTGTTGGGCGTATGTGCAGGTGTCGCGTTAATTAGCCGCATCAATCATCATGGGGCCAATAGAAGGTCCTCACAAAGATAGTAAAGCCAACATACACACACATATATATATATGTGTGTGTGTGTGTGTGTGTGTGTAGGAATCCATCGCTGTAGTAAGAGAGTATAACCAGAGTCTGATCGCTGTAGTCGTTACTGTGGTGTTCAAGCAGACAGATGAAACCGTTTTAAACCCCCCCAGCAGCTGCTTACGTAAACTCAACAGTGAAAATCAAGCCGACCTGCTCATGACGTCTGTACGTTTACTACTGTTCTTATCCGTCCTCCATAAGAAAGGATTGAAACCCCTTGGTTTAAGCGGATGTTTGTACTCACTGTACGACCCAGTGCTTGCTCGTAGTGAAGTCGTATTTGGGAGGGTAAATAAACGGGACACGGAAATAAAACATCAGGTAGATGATCAGCGGGCCGGCGTATTCCGTCAAAAACACCTGAGAAAGAAAGAGAAACAGACATTGTGGAAACATTTTGTGGGGCGCCAATATTTGCAGTAATAATTGCCATTTGCACTGCTGTTGATACGGATATATAGTTCTGAATAAATTAATTAACAAGAGCGGAGTTTATGTTACGTTACAAAAAGTAAAGTATAGGCGAATTATTTAACAAGGTAACGATCCTAAACAAAACCAACATAAACAGGTGCAAACGTTCGGACTTGAGCGTAAAGTACGCGAGACTTAAGCTCCGCCTTTACTGACACACACATCCATCACTCAGTGAAATCAGGAAGTGTAAATAGCATGTTGTTGTGTGAGCGTGTGTCGGCAATAATCACCACACACACACACACACACACACACACACACACACACACAGAGGGTTATCCTAGCTGTGTTGAACTGTTATTAATAACACCTCAATATAGCACCACCTAATCCTCACACTCTCTCAACTATGGAGCATCAAGTGAGTGAAAAACGTGTGTGTGTGTGTGTGTGTGTGTGTGTGTGTGTGAGGGAGAGAGAGAGATATCAGAATCTTGAAGTTTGTGGTGTGTTTTTTTTATCTGCATTCTTTGGTAGAACATAAGCGTCTGAGCACCGTGACCTTTCCAGAGCAAGATGTAGTGATTAGAGTGAATAAAGTTCACTACAAAAGTGTTTAATGTGAAACAGTCAGTGGCGACGTGGCAAAGCAAGTCACATCAAACCGTCTCGTCCTGTAAAAGTAGGCGGTTCTTGGCCACCTTAAGAGTGAAGAGGAGTAGAGGGTCTCTGGAGAACGTTATACATGTCTGCTTCATGAGAGCATGTGTGTAGGGAAATGTGTAAGGTGTGTGTGTGTGTGTGTGTGTGTGTGTGTGTTACCGTGACCCAGCTGATCTGGGCTCCCAGGTCTCTGAAGTAGAAGGTTGCCGTGGTTCCCACAGGTAAGTGCTGAAGCACGTCTTCATCCTTCAGAGATTTTCCCTCTGCAGCAACAATCCCACAATGCATCAGTTCACCATCTCTCACTCATGCACACACACACACACACACACACACACACACGCGCACATGCACACACACACATGCACACACTCTCTGCACATGAAAGCCGAATGCGATTGTGTCTATTGATATGTTCTATAATATGTTGTGGTAAATAATAATAATAATAATAAAATAAATACATAGTTGACTATCTTCCTCTTTTGCCAGATCAAATCAGCAGCACTCTACTCATGTAGTCAGTAATGTAATCGCAATTAGCTGCCATTTAATCAGATTACTTTTTAATTCCGTAAGAATCTGGCGTAGAATGAAACCGTAGCGCTTTAATAAAAGCACAAAGCTAAATGAGGAACATGATGACTTCGTTTCCGACGCCGTCATAAAGAGCCTCTTTACAAAGACTGGTATTTCCTTCACGCATCTCCCTTCAGGAACCGACTGCTGAAAATGAACAGACTATAATCACTGATCCATGAAAAGTAAGCAGATTTATGCGCATTTTCTCCACTGTATCCGACCCTGAATTTAAACGCTGTATATACAGTACGCAGTTTTTCACCCAACACTGGCATCCACACATCATCACCCAAAACTGTTAACGGGACGGCGTTAATAACAAAACAAGCATTACACCTGCTCTGTTTTTGCAATTAAAGATTTAATCAAAAAAGTATATTATGAGATTAGTGATAACGGAAATATATAAACTGTTAAAATCCATGATGCGTTGTTCTTAATATATAAGGACGTCTTGCAGATGGTGCGGTTCTATGAGAACAAAGTTCACACCACACGAGCATGGATTACATTTGTATAACCACACGATCACTGGAGAAATACAGAGTCAAAATCTGGAAAGATCCGAGTCTAGCTGTACTGAAAGTACTCACTGGGGTCGAGACGGATGGACTGTCTGGCAGGATAAAACTGTGGGTCTGAAACAAACACACAGTAATAAGAGAAGTCCACCAAGCGGCTGATCTGACTTACGTTAGCTAAACACACAACAAGTTAGCGAAGTAAATCAGCTAATCATCAAATTTACACAAAGCTCCCACTTCACCTCAAATATAAGCGATCAGCAAATAATTGTTTGGTGGGAAACGTTTGCATCTTTAGATTCACACAGCGTTATGAGGCTCATACATGTTATTGCACTTACACAGAAACTGCTGGCTTTTAGCTGACTGATTTTTTTTTTCCAATTTGTGCTGTTTTTTAAAAAAAATAGCCTTTAGTTTCGGATCCATCCCGGTATATATGGATTCTCCCAAACATTTTTAAAAAATGTAAATATATAATTCAAACATACAGACAAAATAAAACAGTCACAGTTATCACAGCGTAGTCATTTAATCTGAAGTCAACAGAGAAATTCGTACGTTATCTTAGTTAAAAATCTGATAGTTTACTCACGGCTCTTATGGAACATGGACTTGATCTCTCCGATGGTTGCATTTGGCTCCACCTGTTCATCACGAACACACACGAAATAAACACTCCGCTCTCTACACACTCCATCTGTGTGTGTATACACTGTGTGTGACAAATTAGCAGTATATTTAGCCGCTATCCCTGGTCTCCCCAGACGGCGCTGTTTGGAACAGCTGACATTCTTAGACACAAAACACACACCAGGTGCTGCGCATGTCCTAAAAGTGAAACATCCGTGTCATGGCGCTTGAGCTGCAATCTACACCATCCTACACGGATCCTGTTCACTTAAGTACACTATAAACACATGCTAGCGTGTGCAGCTGTGCAGTGTAGCCGCACACACATGTGCAGTATAGAGAGTAAGTCTGGGCGTTATTAACGCACAGGAAGAGAGTCAAAATTCCCCATGTTGCATTTAGCATGTGTGGTCTGCTAATTTTTTGGCATTAGAGGTGTGTGTGTGATACGCAACCTTTCACCTGGAGGGATCCCTGACAAAGAGCACCTGATCCCTAAATCCCACTGTGTCACAAAAATAGACTCTGATGTCGAGTCTAAACAAATTTTTGTTGCTGCACTCAAACACTACCATTAAAAGTTTGGAACTGACACTGAGAAGTTTAAAATTACTCTTTAGGAGTTTGAAGTCAAACATCTGAAAAGGTTAAACAGGTTGGAGTTACTGTCTGAAAGACTAGAGTCGCTGTTCAGAAGTTTGGAGTTCAGAAGTTTGGAGTCGCTGTTCAGAAGTTTGGAGTCGCTGTTCAGAAGTTTGGAGTCGCTGTTCAGAAGTTTGGAGTCGCTTTTCAGAAGTTCTACTCTACACTTGATATATGGCTAAATAACAGATGTCCACATGGAGACTCCCAGTCGTTGTGATGTTTGACCCTTCATGAAACTGTCCTTATTAACCCTGACAGTGTGTCGAGGCTCCTGGCTGCTGGAGTGTCCACAGGAACACGGCACCATACGATGCGGAGCACCAGACGTTCCTCAAAACCCACGTTAGCGAGCTATAGATAGCACCGAGCCCCAAAAGTAGCAGTGTTATATTTAACCGAGTGAACATGTGCTGCTGCACACTGGTCGCTGGATCAGAATTAACACTGCTGAATAATTCTGAATCATTTTAGAGTTCTTGAATTAAAAGAAATATATAAAAACCACTTGCTCTTACCTTGTCCAAGAAGCACAGCTTGTCCTTGGTCTTGGCATCCAAAATCTCCACCTCGAAAAAGACAACAGCTTTTTTAGCTTTTCTGCTGGGCTTGCGTTTGCTCGGCATGGGTCCCGGGAAGCCTGTGGCCATGGGGGCATTCGGACCCCGCTTGGGCTGAGCGGCCTCCAACGCCAAGGTGTCCATTCTGTCTCTCTCTCTCTGCCGCTCTCTAAACTCTGTCCTGTTTCTTGTTTCTGCTTGCCACAGGAAATCTGTCTATCTGTCTATCTCTCCCCCGCAGCCATCCCCTCTCTCTCACACACCCTCTAAAAGGAGAGTTGGGAAAATCTCTCAGTCTCTCCCCCAATGCCATCCCTCCTCCACCCTGCCCTCGCTTTCCCTCTAAAGCGAGAGAGCCAGCCAGTTGGGGAAATCTCTCCGACTCCACCCTCCTGTCTTTCTCTCCCCCTACCTCATTAGGGTACTGGCTTTATTCCAACAACCCCAGTACACATCCCATAACCAATCCCACCCTGCGAACTAGGGCCGTTTGATACGAAGACATGAGATCAAGATCACCAAAGGTAACATCGCAACACGCTTCTTATTGTTGGTCGTACTGTTCGGCATATTTGGTACTCCTCTGACAGGGCTACAAAATGTATCTCTATGGTCATTTAATATGTAGCACGTTTGTTACATTACAAATATTATGTAATGTAGAAGAAGGCTTCTTCGGTTCTCTCTTTTAAAGGTTCCATGTGTTTACCAATCAGTAAGGTTTCTAAGTATAACCCTTATCGGAAGATAACAACCCTTAATTATCCTCTAAACGCTAAGAACTGGCTGAACTGATATTCCGCAGAAATGTTCGGACTCGCTGACTGTACGAGTAATTGCTACAAAATTAACACCGATCCATGTCCGCTCTGCAGTTAATGTTGCATCTAATAATAAAGTGTATGAATATATAATATACTATGATAAGTACACAGGTTATCCAGCACTTTTATTATTAAGCAACCTGTTTATTGACACAAATAAAAAAAAAAAAAAAATTCCCTGTTTTCTACTCGCTCACAAGTACGAGCTTCCCAGAGTCAAAGTTCACCTAGATAAAGTCAGCACAAAGAGAATGGAGCTACAAATGAGTCTTTCGTATCCTTACAGTGAATAAACTTTTCTGCTGGGTCAATTTTATTTGAGAGAGAAAAAAAATAATCAGAAAAGCTTAGTTTTGCCCTTGGTCCCACTCACACCACCACCCCTCCCTTTATAAATGCAACCAGTGCTAATTATAACCTGGCAATAAAACACACACACACACACACACACACACACACACACACACACACACACACACACACACACACACACACACACACACGGAGTGCAGACAGGGGATCAGCTTTAAGCTGGTTATAATGACTGTTAAACAGGACGGCACAATTATATTCCTTGTTAATCATTACTGCAGTATAATTAGCACTACATCTAATCACTGAACACGGTGTCTGTCATGTGATCGTCCTGTCTCATATCAGCTGCTCTACATTTCTGGCTCTGGATTAGAGCTAGTTATGCGATTATGTGATACAGTACTGCATGTATCATCAGTGTGTTGTTGTGTCTACGACAATAAAAGTAGACTGTTATTGACAATAAGTCACTAATTGTGCATACCAGTTATTTTATTTCTCCTCATTTTTCTTGTTAGAATAGTTATGTGACAATAAATAAATATTATTGATCATGAATACCATATTTGTTTTTTAGAGATTCCGTTTTTGTTTTGGTTCTGTATTCTTCGCGAACATACATAACGATATGTATACTGTGTATCCTTACAAAACCCATATTTTGTATAAAACGCAGCATTCGATACACACACAAATTTGTTAAGAATAAAACAACAAGGGTTACAATGTACTCGCTGATCGGGTGAGTTTTAATACATCACAATCACACAACAAGGGCTTGTCAATTAATCAGATTTGGATCTTGATCACAGTATCTGTTAATCTAAAAATAATTGTGATATTAGTGAACTTTACATCTGCTGCCCAGTATGAAATATTCCATATTTATTGATTCAGGTCTATTAAATCACCCTGAGAATCTGATCCACACTGTGGGATGGTTCAGATTAAAATCTGATATTTCTACCTGGATTTTCATACAAATCTCTGCAAGGATAAAGTCCTTTTTACCAAATGAGACCAGTTTTGCCATTTGCAGCTCAGAACTTGCTCAGCTTCACCTGCTTGACTCTTTGGCTCCACCACCTGGTCACTTCGCATTAACATCTATAAAAACATTTCATTCAGAACCATGATGTGTAAATGGTTTATATGGCTGATGGTTCATTGTGTGTCTTACAGGGATTGTGTCCATGAAGCAGTGGTTTAAAGTTAAGCATGTTTGCTGTAGGAAGTGTGTTTGTGTCATTCATATAAAAACAATGCCCGACTTCCGGGAGTCTGAGAGCAGCAGCATGGTCGCCTGGTGCATTGTAAAGTCACCCTTAGCTGTTGTGGTCCATAGACTCGTTTACAAGGCTGTAATTACTAACCTGCCCCAGAAGCACGTCACGCTTTAAAGTAACTGATGTTGTTTAGCCTAATGTAAGTGTGGGCTGTACATGAACCTGCTGCTGTGCCTGAAACGCCCAGTGGGTTACAAAGTAATAATGAAATGCTACAGTGTAACCAGGCTGAAACGCACGAGCCTCTGCTAACACCTTCCTTACCGCGGTTAATCGAATACTCTACATCGATCAATCTTCTATAATGACTTCTTTACGTGCGATTATTGACCAATCAATTAAGGAGACTAATCTCTCCTTCAGCTTCTGCCCCACGTCGCCAAATCACACATTTACCAACATTTTAACACACGTATTATAATCATTAGAAAACGAAACAAAATGTCTCGGATCTTCTGATCATTTGCAGAAACAACCTTACCTCGTAATGCTTCATTTTTGCCTGCAGTTTAAACTCGTTGTCATCCGATATAACTGACAGATCCAACATCCAATCAGAGCGCTTGGCCGACATGGCGCGGCCCAATGAGCGCCGAGACTGTGCTTGTTCTGACCGGAAGTTGTGCAGGATTACAGACAGGTCGACCGTTGGATAAAGAAACGCACGGGACACGCCCACTTTTGTCCTCCTGTCAGAATCGAATCGCACTTTATCAAGCCTCCTGTATAGTGCACTTTTTAGGGGTTGTTTTATGTAAATAAAGTTTAAATAAATATGAAACTGAAAATTTTGTTTTGTTTTGTTTTGTTTTAAAAAACGCCACAATGCACTGTAGGTATAGGGCTGGTGTCCCTAGAGGGTGCAGAATACCCAGAATGCACTTCGCTGCTAGGAGGGATTAGGAACTAGGGCAAGATAACGAACAAAGGGCAAGTGTGATTAATAACAAGCTTTAGAATAATTAATAAACCAAATGCTATATCCTTTTGAAGTCATGTGATTTTTTTTTTACCCTCAAAGTCAACACATGAATACACATTTTTATTGGGTCAATAGTGTGAAATATTAACCATTACAATATGGCAACCGTTTGATAACCTTTGACCTTTTTTTAATTATTATTATTATTTAGTCAATTTTAGTGTTTACTGTGTTTTTGAAGTTCCAGGTTTGAACCTCTTTGGCCGGGAGCCTTCCTGTGTGGAGTTTCCATGTTCTCTCCATGTCTGTGTGGGATTCCTCCGGGCACTCTGGTTTCCTCCCTCAGTCCAATCACATGCAGATTAGGTCAACTGGCTGCTCTGAATTGCCTATAGGATAAATCAGTACCACAAATCATTAGTAATACTTTTAACAGTGAGGTGCAAATAAATGTTGAGCATGAATGCGAGGTAACCTGCAAACCTTTATTTGTCTTATTAACTTGGGACTCTGGCTTACTGTATAAAATTTATGACTCATCATCTTCTCAAACTTATTGTGTCAAATTTGTGGTATTGTGTTGAAAGCTTCTTCTTCTTTCGGCTTATTCCCTGTTCCGGGTCACCACAGCGGATCGTCTGTTTCCTGCTGCACTTTTTAAATCTCAAAATATTGACTTTCACTCTCAAAATGTCATTTTAAAATTTTGACTCAAGATCATGTCGAATTATGCAGAAATTTGTGGACCAAAATAATGACTTATTATACCGAAGTTTTATATTCTCCTGTTAATTATTATTATTTTATTTTTTTTTGGGAAAGAAACATTTGTGATTGTTCAATAGGAGCTAGTAAAAGTTCTGTATTGGCTCTGCCCTGCTGTTCACACAGTTATTACTAAAGAATGATAGCAGTAATGAATCTGAATACTAATAATAATAATAATAATAATAATAACAGAAATAATAACAACAAAAACAACAACAACAACAATAATAATAATAATAATAATAATAATAAATAAAATAATAATAATAGGGCGGCACGGTGGTGCAGTGGTTAGCACTGTCGCCTCACAGCAAGAAGGTCCTGGGTTCGATC
>JAQQZX010000010.1:998877-1011968 GCA_030068355.1 Notoglanidium maculatum
ACGTCCCTGAGCGTGCTCCAGCTACAGCGGACGTCCCTGAGCGTGCTCCAGCTACAGCGGACGTCCCTGAGCGTGCTCCAGCTACAGCGGACGTCCCTGAGCGTGCTACAGCTACAGCGGACGTCCCTGAGCGTGCTACAGCTACAGCGGACGTCCCTGAGCGTGCTACAGCTACAGCGGACATCACAGAACCTGTCACAGCTCCAGTCACGGAGTCCGCTCCTGTCACGGCTCCAGCCCAAGTCACGGAGTCCGCTCCTGTTCCAGTCACAGAGCCTGGGTTCCTGCCTGAGAAAAATTCTGCCTGGGGGTTCCCGGTGATACGCCTGAGCCTATGGGCCCAGGACCCCCGCGGGATGACCTTGTTAGGTGCTCCGGGAGTAGTGCCTTTGGGGGGGGTTCTGTCATGATTCTTCCCCTCGCTGCAAGTGCGGGGTGCATTGTGGACTTGGCCGCATTTACTGCGCTTTCATTATCCCCGTCGCGCGTAGCACGGAAGTGCGTACTTCCGCATTATGGCGCGAACCTCTAAGGACTACAGTTCCCATGAGCACCTGCACCCAGCCAGTAGGCCAATCTTCGGAGACAGGTGCATCTCATCAATGGACTGATCATGTCATGTTTAAAAGAACTCTCGGTTGCGCTTCGGATTCGGGAAGCATAAGCTTAACCCCCGTGCTACTTTTGCCAAGCCTTTGAATACCCGTGTTTCTGTTTTCCGTGTTTTGGACTCTGCCTGTTGTTTTGACTTCTGTGTGTTTGAATTACCTTTGATATTCTGTTTGCTGATTGCTCGACCCCTGCTTGTCTACTTGTCTACACAGGATTACTCTCTGCATGCCGTTTTTGTACCTTCACCGTGTGTATATAGTGTATATATAATAAACTCAGAATGAGTTTCACTATGCCGTCTCCTCACCTGCCCTTGTGTCCAACCAAACCCCGCAAATGTGACAGTTATTTAATAGCTGCACTTCGTAAATGAATAAAGCAACAGAGGACATGATCCCAAGCAGCCCCTCATTTGAAAACCTCTGTTTTAATGAGAAGTGAAAGAGTGAAATGTAGGTGTTAAAGACAGAAATAGAAACAGTGGAAGATTTTTTTTAAAAAAAGGAAGACATCTGAGGCAGTGCTTGATTAACAAACTAAAATCCACAACAAGCGACTCAGTCTTGCTCATGTTTTCTTTATTAATGATATTAATACATGATGATGCTGATTGTGATGACTCAGTATTTAACACTCTGGGCTACTGATTGGAAAGTCATTCGAGCAAGAACTTTAACTCTCAACAGCTGTCTTAACTGTAAGTTAAGATGCGAATAAATAAAAGATGTAAATGATTCCACATTCTGCCCATGCAACTGTTACAGAGACCCCAAAAATCTCTCTCTCTCTCTAACATAGTAAATAACTAGATTTGAAATCATTTATTTGTGTAGTTAATTAATGTACAGAAATAAACCTATAAGCAATTCTTCCCACAGACGGTGACACTTGGACAGCTGATAAAAGAATATTGGCAGAAACCAAGGTATAGTTAATCCAATTAAAAGTATTTTATTTAGTTAACAGTTCTGACAAACCAAGAGGCACTGTTTTCAATGAACATCAGCTAATCCTGATATACTTTGCATGTGCCTAAGACTTTTGCACAGTGCTGTATAAGACTGATCATCCACAGCACATGGACAAGGATTTACTTAAATGTACTATAATTCTGTGTATAATAACCCATTAATGAGGAGCTTAAACATCTACTAATTAAACATCTACTACCATGAACAGTAAACAATAAACTACATAGAGCCAGTATTTGGCATGACAACACTAGAAGTCTCGGATACACATTGTGCTGCTTTATTAGGAAATTGGCTGGTGTGTTTTTCGAAGCGTCTTGGAGAATCGATCACAGTCCTTCTGGAGACTCTGACTGTCATACTTGCTTCTGTTTGTATAGGTGAAGGGCAGAACAGTGAAAGATCCCAGCACACTGTTGTTAACGATCCGTTTTGGGGAATTAAAAATCACATACAATATATTGTTCATAAATGTAAAGCTCTTAGTCTTCATCTATTTAAAGAGCTTAGTATTGATCCGCAGCTCAAAAAAGAACTATTCTAGCATCAGACATCTCTCTCTCTCTCTCTCTCTCTCTCTCTCTCTCTCTCTCTCTCTCTCTCTCTCTCATTGTCTGGTGTTGAGGTTGATTATCTCTGTTGATTTCTTGCAGTCTAGAAAAAGAAATCATGGTAAATTTCAGGTGGAATTACAACTGATTGTCATTTCAAAATGAGAGTATTAATTATTGAAAACAATAAATGAAAGCACTCACTGATAGCATTTCATAACCATGAGAAATGAATTGAAGATCCAGAGCTGTGTACGGGTCATTAGGGGGACTCGGCTGAGTGTTCTGTGTGAAGGTTAATAACAATGCTTTTGGTGCTTTTAGGAATTCTTCACCATTCTGAATACCTCAGTCAAATAAAGGGTCATTTGGTAATGACAGAAAAAAAGTAATCAAATGGCATACATTAAATGAAATTTTCTGATTTTCTGAGGTTTGTAGTTTGTAGTTTAAGTTCATGTGATTAGATAACCTGCTCAGAGGACTTGCTACAGAAGGTGATCTGATTCATGTTTAGAAAACTAGAGTTTCTGAACAATGGAGAGGTTTTTTTTTCTGCAACAGTAGTTTTTCATGTGCTTGCTTCACCGCAGTCCTCCATGACAAGTTTTTGACAGGTCTTTTTTTGTGTTACTTAAAGAAACTCATGATTCTTGAATCCACCGTATTCGGCCATATTTTGTGATTGCCAGAATAAACTGAACAATTGTTCACCTAATAATCCTTTCACGTAATGGTAACATTTGTGCTTAAGTTTTGTAGCTCCCTGTGACACCAAAAAAAAGAGAGATCCAAATAAAAAATAAAATAAAATAAACCTTACAAATGTTTTATTATAGCATCACTCTAAAAACCTGGAACATGATTAAAACACAATTCATTTTTATTTGAATTGGTATCAAACTTCAAAACGAGTAAACTGTTAATCAGAAATGCAATGACTTTCTGAATCTAACAAATCAGTTGTGTCTGGGAGCTGAGCCTTGACACTAACCCTAGAAATTCTGTGGAATGAAGAGATTAAATAAGGATAAAAAGCACCTTAGTTAGAGAAATGTGCTGTGCGGAGCTCACCACATAATTAGCCGTCTCCTGCCTCTTCCTCCTGCGCTCAGGAAACAGTCAGTTATTTACTGATTATTAATGAGCTGTCTTAGGTAAAGAAACCATGTCCTTTCCAAATGTAACTATTTTAATATACATTAGCCTACTACACATTTAATATGCTATTGGTCAGGAAACAGAGCACAAACTCTGAACTGTGAAACAGAAGGGTCTGATAACTTCACACACACACACACATGTATACACACACACAACATTTAAAGTACAGTGCTTGTGTTTTACCTCATGCAGAAAAGTCCAGTTAAAAGAGCTGCGACTACGCAGAGGACGACTCCAACAGCTACAAGGAAAATCTTAAAGTGACCTGAAGACAGACCTAAAAAGAAACATATATTCTGTAAAACATCACAAAAACTCATGTCTAGAAACAATCCATTAACTATTGATCACATCTTACCACTTAAAGTGACATCCACCGCAGCAGCTCTCAGACTCCCGTGTTTATTCTGAGCCACACAGTAAAACCATCCACTGCTGTTGGAGCTCAACGTGAAGCTGTAACTCTGTCCAGATCCTACAGGTGAGCTTTCATTCACCTTATACCAGGTGTAGCTCTGCACAGGTGGGTCAGCATCACTGCTGCAGGTCAGAGTCACTGAACTGCCCTCCACTATCTCACCAGAGGGACTGATGGACACTGAGACTCTCTTTGGAGGATCTAAAAGAGACAAGAAGGAAAGGATACAAATGAAACACTTTAAATTATCTTTCAAATTACTTAGGATTATATAAATTACATGATGGACCATCATGAATCATCATTAACTCACACAGGACATTCAGAGACACGGTAGAGGACTGATGTTCATGTTTATTTCCGGCCCAGCAGCTGTATTCTCCACTGTCCTCAGAGCTGATCCTGTCGATGGTGTAGATTTTTCCTGTTCTTATAGAGGCTGTTCCTATATACCAGGTGTAGCTCTGCACAGGTGGGTTAGCATCACTGCTGCAGGTCAGAGTCACTGAGCTGCCCTCCACTATCTCACCAGAGGGACTGATGGACACTGAGACTCTCTTTGGAGTATCTGAAGGTAGAAATGGAAACAGCGCAGAATTAAGGTTTTTTTTTTTTGTGCTTGAGTAATCAAACCCTATAACTGAATGTGTCACTGCAGCCTTTCAAATATTTTAAACTAGTAAATGTTCGAACAATCATCTGCATATTTGAAAAGTCTTCTCAAATGTCTTCCATGACAAAAAAATACCCTCTTTCTGTTGACAAAATCTGTACAAATTATAAAATGCTATAATATTTAATATTGGCCTTAAATAACATTACATATTCTTTAGTATATTTATAGCCAAAACATAAATTATAGTGTGACATTTTCTAGTTACATTAAATTTGTTAAACTGTGGCATTGGACTTGCTTCATGTCCACAGACAGACTGACTCCATACCCACAATGGTCTTCGTCTTATGTTATTGTTGCCTTGCTGGACCACCATTTTTTTAATGGAAAAACAATTTGGTTTGTGATGTCCCAAATACTTTTTAATGGTCAGGTTACATTGAGAGTTCTGGCAGGCTTTGTGTCTGTTCAGTTATGAAGTGATCCATAAATCCATAAATATTTACTCACATTGGATATCAAGAGTGACAGCAGGGGACTGATAATTATGTCCCAGTACAGCACAGCTGTAATTGCCGGCATCGTCCTGACTGACTGACTGCAGATGGAGCAGTTTGTGGTAAGTGAATAATTGCTGTCCATTTTTGTACCAGGTGAATGTTGGAGTGTCGGTCAGTCTGCAAAAAGTTTTACATAAAAGAGTGACTGCAGCTCCCTGGACCACCCAACCAGGAATCTCTACCTTGAGCTCTGTGAATGAGAAGAAACAATTTTGTTTCTGTTACTCATTAGCTACCCAAATACACAATCCTGCTGTCTGCTAGCTCATGTTGTCTGCATCACAACATGGCTAACGCTGCTCCTAGTAGCAAGCTAACACACTCATTACATGTTGACTATGAATATTATATATTTCTTTCAATGTTATTGACTAAAACTTGAGAAAATCACTAAAATTCCCAGCAGTTCACATCTTAAAGCTGCTTCACTAAAAGCTATGAATGTTTCAAAATGCCATGAAGCAGTGAAAACCACTGCCATTAATCCAAATAATTAAATTATTTTCAATGGTAAATGCTGTTAATGTAATTAGAGGAATTTCAGTGAGACTGCATGACTGAGTTTGAGTGTGTCAGCATATGAATGTGTGTGTGTGTGTTGTGTGACTGTGTGATAATTCATAATCAGAAACATGATTATGCCCCGCTCTCCCCTACTAAAAGTACAGAAGACGTACCCTTGATATTACCACCCTAGTGAAAAGAAGAGTACACAATGACACCTTTATTTCTGACAGAATATATAGTCTTTTTCCTTCTCTTTTTGTGCATAAGCCATAATGATGAAAACTCAGGCCCTGACCTGGTAACGAGCTTTGGTGCAATTGTTATAGCAATGAAGTATATTGTGATGTTTAAACTGCTGTAGCTTACCTGTGACTGAAAGCTCAACTCCATTGCCTTGAATCCGTTCTCCATCTGATGTTATAAGCATAAAGTAATACCTCCCTCGGTCTTCTTGAGTAACATCCTTCAGCCTGAGGCTGCAGTCATGTGATGTGTCTCTGATATACTGAACCCTGTCGCTGTACTTTGGTTCTGAAGATAGATCAAGAAGCCCTTTACTCCAAAAGGATCTTTGAACTTTGGAATCAGGTGACCTATTTACATAACTGGAGCCCATAGTCACTGTAGATCCCCTTGCAGCACAGATATACGTTTGTGTGTAATACACACTCCAGCCCTGTTGGGCAACAACAACTGCAACACAAAAATGGAGAAAAGTTCAATTACTGTTGCTTCAGTTTTTATCATGTTGTAGGTTTTATTTAAAATAGATTCAATGAACTTTTTGCTATTAATCTACACACATCTTGCAATGACAAAAAGATTGTGTTTTAGTAAATTTGTCAAAAACAAAAACATTTTTTTCCCATTATGATCAGTATTCCGTTCATCCATCCGTTATCTATACTGCTTATCCATCAGGATTGTGAGGAAGCTGGATCCAGTCTCAGCTGACTCCAGGTGAGACGTGGTGTACACCCTGTTCACATTCACACCTATGGGCAAGCTAGTGTAACCAGTTGACCTAATCTGCATGTCTTTGGACTGTGAGAGGAAACCCAAACAGGCACCGAGGGAACACACAAACTCCACACAGAAAGACCCCAGTCGATCTACAGGTTGGAACCCAGAATCTTCTTGCTGTGAGATGATGCTAAGCACCTGCCCCTTAAAGCAGTATTAAAACCTTTTATTCAATAAATTGCAAAAACAAGCACCTCTACAAGTCTCTACAAGCTTTGCACATCTTGAATAAGATTTTTTTTCTCTCACTTATGGCATTTTCCCTACAACTCAATCAGAAGGAATGTGGAGCATCTGTGAATTTCAGTTTTCTCCACAGGTGTTCTCTCCAGAAGTCCAGGCTTTCTGTATTCTACTGCATCCTGCTATTGAGAAGTACTTCAGTGGCGTTACACTGGCACTAAAAGCGTTCAACTTTTGTGTCATCACACCACCTTTTTCCTCCTGTGCTCAGAGTTCCTCAAGTTCCTGCCATATGCCTTTTACTCAGGAGTGGCTTTCCTCTAGCTACTCTACCATAAACATCTAATTGATAAGGTACTTTTTGAGTTGCTTCTCTTTCCAATAGCTTCTTCCATCTTTGTGGAGGATTTCTGAAGCTCTGTTAGGGTGTCCATTGGGTTCATTGACTTCATGACAGGTGTATGCCTTTCTAAACCATGTTAAACCCAATCAACTGAATTTGCCACAAGTGGACTATAGTCAGGTTCTAGAAATATCTCAAGATAATTAAAGCAACATGGGTACATCTGAGCTCATTGTGGTGTGTCAATTATCTAAATGACAGATTAGTTTTTGATTTTTAATACATTTGTAAAAAAAAAAATTCTAAACGTGTTTTTGTATTATTATTGTTGTTGTTGTTGTTGTGTATAGATAAATGGCAAAAAGTACATTTAATCCATAAATATATAAATCTATATTACAATAAAATGTGCAATTACTGAAGGAGTCTGAAATACTGAATCTACTCTAAACTTCTCCTGGTGTTAGACAATAAGAAGGACTGCAGAAAGCCTCCACCAAACAAAACATCTCAGCTCATTTATAAGGATACATCGAAAACACATTTTTATGCATGCTTTATTATGAAGAAAACATTGCAGTGAAATTTTGAAGTGATACTGTAACAGCCATGACTCACCTGAAATCATGAGCAGAAACAGCAGAAAAGGGGGAGGAGTCGGTTTGAGTGACATCATCAATGCAACCTGCAGAATCATAATATATGTCAGAAAGTAGTGTTCAGTTTTAATTGTATAAAAATGCAACTATAACTGTACATTTATTCAGAAATGTTTTTCGCAAGGCCGTTACAGCTTCAGGACTCCTGCGGTCAGAAATAATTAACTTTTTGCACGATTATGGTACAATGTTCATCACATTCCTCTTAGCGAATCATCTCCAATTCATCAAGGTTACAAGAGTCCCTGTGATAGACTCTTAATTTAAGAATCCTCCATAAAAAAATCAAGAGATTGGGTAGGCCATTCAAGAACCTAAAGCTTCTTTATGAAAAACCAGTGTTGAGTTATACATTGTCTTGCCGAAATTCTCCTTAAATTATTTTTTTTGGCTGGCAAAATTAAATTCTCCTTTCCCAAAATTAAATTAATTGCTCTTTTAATGTTTCCTTGGACGGTACCATTTGCAGCGCAGCCCTGTGTCCTGTTGCTCTCACCTCCGTATGTCAGTGAGGGAACAGTGAGGTTTGCTTGACATCTTGACTAGAAACACTGTAAAAAATATCTTGTTTAAAAAAATGACAAAACGTACTCCAACTATGCACCATTAAAAAGCAAAGCAAAACAAACAAACAAACAAAAAACCCAGTTTCAGTGTCAGAAACCATGAGGTCAGAAAAATGCCTTTGGTGTCACAATAGCGGAAACACAGACCAGAATAACCAATCATACAAAATGAGACAAATAAGAACATAACAAAAAAGCTCATGCACTGAGCTAGAGGAATGCATACATTGTTTCAAAAACATTGTTTGTGGTGAACTGTGGTATAAGATTTCTTAAAAAGTTTTTATGTACCAAAAAATAAGCTTGTAAAAAATAACAGTGTTCTAACCTGACCTGTTTTTTCATCAATGGCATCTGAAGTAAATCAGAAAAGGAGAAGCAGCTTTGAGCTTTTAAGATGGCATAATGTCTGTGACGCCCACATTTTCCGTAGATTGTAGCCTTATTACTTGCATTGCATAGGTCACTTCAGGGCACCACCGCATCATGCCGAGTCGTTATTGTTATTATAGCAGGTTGAGCTGAAATCCTGAAGAATAAACACTCAGCTACATTAAAAAATATAACTCTGGCTTAAAAGATCTTTACTTGTTCATTTGTCCATAACTAAAGAGTTATAATCAGTACTGCAAGCGTTTAGACATGTCCTGTTCCGAAGGTTTAACATTTACTCATTTTAGCTCGATTGTCTGAGATACAGAAGAATAGAAAAAGAGAAATATAATAGGCGTAAGAGCCAGAAATACAGAGAGTGTTGGGGAAAAGAGGAAGATATCTGAACTTTGCTGAACTGCTGTGACTCAGTGCTGTGACTCAGTGTTCTCATGAAGAGGGTAATGACTAATGATGATGATGATGAGTACGTTGTGACTCAACTGCTCTTTAAATCCTGTCTTGACTGTAAAGACACAACATGAGCAAAATGCTGCATCAGCAAAAATGATAAAAAATTTACATACTAAAATAAAGAAAAAGTAAATTATGTTAACTGGATATGCCTCATTTTATAAGAGTTTTGGGAGAACTATCCCACGTTCTAAAGTGAGAATTGAATTATGAAATTGTAAGTAAAGTAATATAGTGATGATGCAATACTTTTCAGGAAAAAAAGAATCAGAAGTGTTTCATTCACTTGCTCATTTTTCCTGGATGGGGTGGTAGTGGATTTGGAGCCTGTCCCAGGAATACTGGGTATGAGGCTGGAATATAGCCTGTATGGGACACCAGTCCATTACAGGTCACACTCGTGCACACAATCAGTCACAAATGGGGCAATTTATCTTGGCTAATCCACCTACTGCCGTGTGTTTGGGATTGTGGGAGTAAACCTGGAATACGTTTTTCACACATGATTATGTAATATGTGATCAGGTGTGAAAAATGAAAACACAGGACCTACGTGTAAAAACTTCACATGTGGGGGAAACCTCAAAACAAGTTAAAGTTGCTTGCTTATTATTTTATTCATTTTAAATCAACACATTATCAAAATTGTTTACAAAAAAGAAAAACGCCGAAAGCATTTTCCAATCCTTAGCAAGCACCCGAGTTTATTGTGGGAACTTCAACAAACCTTAATGGCACACATTTCTGTTCTTAAAGAATAAATGAAACATGAGTACAGTGTGACTTTAGTAATCAGGAGAGATGGGCTGAGAGTCCAGAGCTGTGTACGTGTCATCAGGAGGACTCGGGTGAATCATCTGTGTGAGAGAAAGAGAAATAAATCATGTGGTCATCATCATTCTTAGTGATTCGTGAGTGAAGTGTGTCTCTGAAGAAACTTACTGTAAATGTGTGGTACACATCATTGGAGGACCTGGTCTGAAGATCCAGAGCTGTGTACGTGTCATCAGGAGGACTCGGGTGAACCATCTGAGAGAAAGAGAAATAAATCATGTGGTCATCATCATTCTTAGTGATTCGTGAGTGAAGTGTGTCTCTGAAGACACTTACTGTAAGTGTGTGGTACACATCATTGGTCTGAAGATCCAGGGCTGTGTACGTGTCATCAGGAGGACTGGAGGAAACCTCCTGTGTGAAGATTAGAAAGAATGTTTTTGGTGTTTTGAGGAATTCCTGCAGATCTGAATGTCATATATTATTATTATTATATATTAATTATATTTCTTCCTATGTTTTAATATCTATGTATCTAGAAGATATGAGATGTTTTATACTACATTCACACTTTTTTATACTTTCAAACTAAGTTTTTGTTCAAATATTAAAATATACAACAAATGTGCCCAATATCAGCAACAGAAATCGCACATTATGCTGACATGCTGACACATCACACATTATGCCCCCAAAAAGAACACCTTACTGTAATTTGGCAAAAGAAAGTTTATGTATCACCCCCATAACTGCAATTTACTTAACTAAATTTGATAAATAACATGAAAAGATCACAAACGAGTAATGGTGAAGCATCCATATCTATCTATGGCAGAAAACCACAGAGTAAGGAGTGTTTGCTAACAAATGCTACGTTGCTACCTCGTCACTACTAACTATGACAACAATAGCCTGCTGAATTTAAAGACAATCAGTTCACAGGTGGTTGAAATGTCAATCCCCTACGGTTCTTTTTAGAACTCTAGCAACTGACGATCACAATCAATGCAGAAATAATTTTCATCATGGTAAATAAAAGGCTAATGGTCATTTTCAGAGGCTATAAGGATATCCTTTGTGCCATTTCTCATTGTTAGAGTAAATTGTTGCTTTGGGCCCCTACATGTCTGGAGCACTAATCAGAAACAGATAGAGTTGCACCTCTACTGTGCACTTTGGGTTGTATTTCTCAGTAACATGACACACAGTGGAGTTACATTTAAACACTCATACATAGTGTGTGAATTCATACTGTAAAGAGCAACTTACAGTACCTCTACAGTGTTGTACGTGTCATTGGAGGTCCTGGAAATTGGGTTGGAAGTGGCATTAACATTCTGCAGAAAGAACATCAACATGTCATTATTAATAACCAGAAGCAAGTGGTGAAATAAACTGGGTTCACTTTATAACTCTGAGGTTTCTGTAGGATATATAGAAGTATAAATGGGTCAAAGTGTAAGTGATGGATACAACCTTGGATACCACTGTTTAGCTTCATGTGAAGAAACAATATTAACAACTGAAGCTACTGCTATAATAAACATGCAAGATTTTACTACACTCCTAAAAACAAAGGGATGAAAAAGTTCTTTAGACATAGTCATAGAATAAGGGTGTTCAAAATATGTTAAAAAGCTCCAGAAAGAAAAAAGGATGGATGGATAGGTGACTAGCATGACCGAATGAAGAACAGTTACTGCTCAGTTCATGCCTATTAATAAGATAATTGAAGTTGTTACTTTTTTTTAGTGGCACATCAGGTTCTCACTTTTTAACAACTCCATTGCCTCTGAACAGATGAGACCCTTGTTTTGCATTTGACCTGCAGAGAAGTTACGTTTCACTTTACTAATCAGATCAGAGGGTTATTTCTCTGCCAATCTCTTGCCACAAAGCTGAACTTTAGTGTGATGAACTGCTTTCAGCTAAATAATTTACATACTGTAAATGCATGTGATTGGATAAACCACTACAGAAGATCATCCATTTATTAGCTACTGCATGTTAAATTACTCACTAGAAACTTTGCTGTGTCTACATCCGGACCGCAGCCCATCAGTTTTACAGCCATAGAAGACCAGTGGTTCTTTTGGTTCCTTAATGATGTGTTTTTTGGTTCTTTTCGTTCATGATTCTTGTCATTGCAAAAATAACCTGAATTTTACACAACAATAATCCTTTCACATAACGGCAACTTCATGACTGAAAATGTCTTAAATATTTCTTCTCTGTCATCAATCTGAAAACCTTCTGCCATGTATATTTTTAAATAAAAGTAGCTTGTCAAGAAAGTGAAGATTAGGTGGTGCCTGTTCCAGTGTCTTCCTTATTCTAGGCATTACACCAGAACTGCATTAAACATGTCATTAATCAGCTCAGTCTTACAAACTCTTACAATCCAGCTGATCAATGCACAAGTAAGTGATATACTGAGAATGTAGTGTTTGTGAAACATTAAATATCACTAGGTCTAAACGTGCTAATAGGAACATGTGCTGTGAGGAGCTCACCACATAGTCCTGATTAGACATCATCTGCCTCTTCCTCCTGCTCTCAGGACAAAACAGTCAGTAATTATTGGTGAGCTGTTATAAGTAGAGACCATACACTTTTCAGCTATACATATTCTTATTTTGTGTTTTAAACCTATCACAGGATTAAGACGGTATCATTAATTTAAACTCTCCACTGGGAAACAAATACATAAAAAGTCAAACAAATATATACATTTAAACACACACACATTTACAGCCAGGACCTCATATTTTACCTCATATAGCCAAGTGTAGCTAAAAGAGCTGTGACCACACATAGGACGAGTACAACAGCTACAGGGAAAATGCTGACAGGATCTGAAGAAAACACATTTTTACAAATCATCACAAAAACTCATATCTCAAAACAACTCATTGATTAATACAGCAGCGCACTGATGGACACTGAGACATTCTTTGGAGGATCTAAAGGTAGAAATACAGACAGGGCAGAATAAAGGGGTGTTCCATCTGGCCAGCGTAGTTCACAACCCCAGAGGGCACTCTTCCCTAAATGCTAGAAACTCTTCTTCTTTTGTCACACTTATTTCCTGTTCATTATACACTACCGGTCAAAAGTTTGGACACCCCTACTCTTTTTCATAGGTTTTTCTTTATTTTTTTTTCTTCTTTCTACGTTGTAAAACATTACTGAATACATCAAAACTATGAAGCAACTCGTACGGCATATACTGAATTATGTGGTAAACAAAAAAGTGTAAAAAAAAACAAAAAAACAAAATATATTTCATATTTCAGAT